>MU225343.1:560818-625628 GCA_018584345.1 Thuja plicata
GTGTGTGTGTGTGTGTGTGTGCGCGCGTGCGCGTGTGCGTGCGCGCGCGCGCGCTTGGACTTCCATCATGTCAATCATTAACGAGTGGCTAGGACACTTCTACCTCATCTAAGTTCTCATCTTCAACAAATTCATGCACTCATTTGCACTCAAATTATTGTCAGTAGTTTAGTCTTTAAAATAATAGCCTAAGCACATTTCATCATCAATTAAACTTCAATCCAATTTCTATTTCTATTTTAAGCATATAAAACACGCTTATCTATATTTAAATAATCATAAAATAGTCATCCATAGTCTCAACCATTTTATTAATTCAAGTAAACGACAATTTATGATAGGTAGTTGTTGTTTCATTAGTGAAATAAGCTATGCTTTTTAAGACAACTACTAGTATATCATTCCTTTGAGCTAGTACAAGATCACTACTGCTAATGAAGGTGAAAAATACTTGATCCTAGGGACAATGATATGCAATAATTATTTGTTTATCTAAATGAAAGTGTTCTTAGGTTAAGGAGGTAAAGATTGAGCCCTAGGGGAGGGTGTTATAGAACCTCCATATCTTTTTAGAGATAAGGAACATCTATTTATTCTTCTTGAAGTAGAAAATGATAGCTTAATTAATTTAAAAGTGCCTCTAGAAGATGCCCTTGTTTTTATTTTTGGCTTGAATTTGTATTTATCTCACAAGCATGTTAAGTTGAGGGTAGAATATTATAGTTATGGATTGAGAGCCCAACAAAGGACTGTTTGATCATGCAAGTTAGAGTTAACAAATAAAAAATTGACACATAATAGTAAATAAAATTCTCATTAATTTGACATCATTTAATTATTATAATTGCTCATTGGCATATCACACGCTAAACACAAATACAAATTGGCTCATAGGATGCCATAGGCTTATATGCAAAGATATGGTACTAAAGAATACTATCACTCTATTACTCTCCTAGTACTACTCTGCTCTTGTACTATCACTAATTGAACTATTGAAAAGTTACAGAATGAATTCTTTTTCAACCGTTACTTATCCTCTAGATGAATCCAAGAGGCATTTTTATAGAAACCCCAAGTTTTAGGAGTGATCCATGTCAAATACAAGGTGTTTTGAATCTCAATATCTTATGAGATATGTAGATTGACCAAAATTTGATGACGAAGCATTAGGTTTTGAAGAATCTCGATGTGATTCTAACTAAAGGTGTCTATGGTATATACTATCTTGTGATAAATTTAATTGCATTTCACAAGTCAAGAGATGGTATCAAAAACATCACATTGTGAACTAAATGTTGGTTGTGAACTTGAAGAGACTTGTGGTAATGATAACTTTCTGTAAATTGATCCAAAACTATTAAAATCTATATATAGTGTGTGTGAGCTATTATTGAATTTAATTTTTGTCACGATCTCAAATGAGATAATGAAGTGAATGCAGTAGTCTGCAATGGGATGCTCCTTCATTGCAAAATACAAAGATAAAAGTGCCACACCTTTCCTATCATTTAGCATATACTCTTCACCCCTTTATTTTACAAGCATTAAAATGACCTTGTATGACCATTTGGAGTGCAAACTATCCATGTTTACATAACCCACTTCATACTAAACCGTTCTAGATCCAAATGCATCTATTCATTTTAGTTCTCGTCATCTAACTACCTGGGACACTATTGTAGATAATCACATCCCTAACTTTTAAAAGATAATTATTCCAATATTGATATCTACACTTTTCGCTCTAGTTCATACTCCCATCCTTTCTGCACCCAACGATGTAAAAATAGTCATGTAATTATTTGTAAAAGGAAAAGAAAAATATATGAGAGAACAAACTACACACACAACTGACAACAAAGTAGGAGCCACAAGTCTAAGAAACACTCACAAGTCCATTATTATACCTCTATAGTTGCACTCATATAAACTCTCAAATACTAGACACAATCACCTAGGCATTTTAAACGTTTTCCAAGCATCTATTCAAATCTTTTGTGAGAAATGACTACCATCAAGGAAATTTTATTATCAAACTTCCTCAAGGCAAGTTAAAAAGGTGCTTATAGCACTACCTAGTTTGTAAATGAATGTTCTATCATAAGTGATGAAGAATGTGAAGTTGAAGAGGTTAAACTTGTAGTTATATAGACCATGACACAACCTAAACATATTACTATGGTTGTACGAATATTGTTATTAATAAAATGACAAAACTACACACAACTGCATTTCAATTTCATATAGAATTATAAATCACTTATAATGCCTCCATATAAAAAAACAAAAAACACAAAACATAACTAAGAGATTAAATTTAACACCAATAAACTATCTAACATCACTCAACATTTCTAACATTTTCTCCACTTTCATTATATTACTTCTATGAACATTCTCACCTAGTTAATTTAGAAGATCATGAGATATTTTTTATGATTCTAGATGAGACCAGGTACTCTCAGGTACTCTTTTTTTTTTTTTTTTTTTGAAGACTTCATATTTAAAATGCATGCTTTTTTCGATCTGTCCTTTAACAAACTTCCAAAATTGAGTATGGTGAAAGCAAATGATTTTGATTTTGATTTTGATTTCTCTTGAGCAAAATATCTAACAAATTACTGTGATAGCAAGATATCTAACTTATTCCTGTTATGTTTTTAATTGTTCTGCACTACTATATCACTCCACATCTGTAAACTGATATCTGTAATCTCTTATTCGCTTTAATACTATATATATCAGATAAACAATGATTGTCAATATTTTGTTCGATGGATTAGTGTTTCATTATTTTCTTGGTATGATATAAAGAAATGTTTTCCTTCTGGACTGGATTCTTCCCATGACAATAAAAGACATTGAATGCTGTTGTTTGCTGGCACTCATATGGGAAAATATTGTCGTTACTAATAATATTGTGTACTGATAATGGAGGTTTCAGAGATATTGTGTCCCATGTCTCTGTCTACCATTTGTCACATCTTTTTCACAAGCGGGACAAGAATGGTTGGCGATGTTTCAATTCAGAGTGTATCATACCTACAAGATATTTATTTTCTTGGAGTTGAGCAAACAAGTAAAATAATATCTTGATATTTCTTTGGTTTTTTTGGGTGACCATTTTAGTATTAGTCATGGATGCATGGTATAGTGGCAAGGTATAATGGTTGGCACACCCATAATATGATTTTTTTATATTTATTGTAAGGATAAAAATTAAATTATATATATAAGAATTTTATCCTTTCACTCTATATTATTCATTTGCATAGATTTCATACATGTATTATCTCAGTAGTTGACAATAATTCTAGTTATAATAGTACACCATTATCATATATGTTTGATTTCGATGCTATCAATCATCAGGTTCCTAGTATTTTATCCACCTAGACTATGTCATATGATGTGACAATATTTGGACTTGACCACATATCATAGCCTAATTTTTTAAAATTTGAAATCTCATGCTCTCGAACCACCTTTTATAAGATTTGATCACTATCCACTTAATCTACATGCAAAAGCACTCAAGCTAAGCATTTTATAATATGTATTCAAGCACATATCCTAGATTATTAAGAGTATGAGGGATTCACATTGATTATCAATAGCAAGGACAAACCTAATGAAGGTTTCATCATGGGTGCATTAGTTTCAATCTTAATTATATTAGTTCCATCTCTACTTTTTTGTATTTTCTAGCTCTGCACAACTCTTAAGGGTCCTAACTCCCATTGAGGAACCCAGTTATCTTCTGTCCATCATACAACATGTATACTATGTTTGTTAGCATAACATCTTTCTCAACAATATCTACAAAAGACACAGGCACGAACAAGAGGTTGCAATGATCATAAATTAAAATTGCATCAATCAAAGTAAGCACAACCTAGTCTAGCACCATGTTGCATGGTGTAGTCCTATTTTTATAAGTAGGAATCTTTGAATATATCTTTTCTCGAGTTTACTGATCACTATTCTAGAACCATGTCTCAAATTTTAGTCATCTATCACGTTACAATGTTTAATTAGCAAGGCAAAATTCAGTGTTAACCCAAAAACTAGATAATCATTTTATTCTCTATAACTCTTATGACTATCCACTCTTGGATCTCTTTGAACCCACATGCACCATCTATTTTCTACAAATATTTGCACTTTTAGTAATTTGTGGAGCTACATAACCCTTAAATGGATTTATTGGGATTGCCTTTGCACCCAATTCAACCTCTCTTTTCACATAGATAGGTGATTAATCTCATAATTTCTTCTCCCACCCAAATTAGGCATCAAACTCTCTATTTTGACTCATTGCAATTTCCTCAAAATTTTGTATTGGCTTTCCTTATGTCACTTATCCATCTTTCACCCTAATCAAACATACTTACAAATTATTCCTCATCCTCACCTTATAGAATAAATGTATATCAAATGGAATCTATCATATTGTCTTCCAATCTAAGTTGAGATCCTACCTCTTGTACTCGAAACCTAATACAAATTCCCAAATCCTTATATAGAATCGTGTAAACTATTATTTGGTGTGAGACGAAAAGTCCTTTAGCTACAACACTTTTATACATGTTTCCTTAACATCCCAATATTAGAGACTTCTCAACCATACTTGATCACCCCTTGGATTGGAAAGTTGCTCTATTAGGACTCGACACTTTTATGAACATTGGTACTTTTGAATTGACTAGATAAGTTGCAATCAACCATCTTTGCAAAAAAATGTCATGATCATTTTTGAGAAATTTATTTTGTCAAACTGCCTATAAGACATAAAATCCAATCACTAGCTAGTAGCACAAATGTAATACATTTAGAAGCATATCTACAAGTTAAAATCCACTAAAGATGGCTTTGCAAGCATATCAACGCCATCATTATTAACATAGATCGACCATGACAACCACCAGTGCATGCTCCACAATGAATGTAAAACAAGTCATAATTTTCTATAGTTTATTGACACTGTACATTGGACAATGTAAATCATGACATATAAGTGTAACTTGTCCTACAATTATTATAAAAATATTTTATTTGTATTTGTGTCTTAAGGTTATTGCTTCTTTCTAAGTTTTGTTATTTCCTAAAATATTATAATCATCTTCTTTTATTAAAAATACACATCAATAAAATAGGATTGAATTTAATCTAATAGGGCTCTTCTCATAATCTCACTTAAATACAAATTAAATATGATTAATATCCTTTCAATTTCATTAAATTTATGTACTATTATTAATTATTTAAATTTATTTTTAAAATTTTAAATACATTATAGAAAAATATTTATAATTAAATATAATATCAATTAAATAAAATTTCATATTTATAATTTTTTTTTTTAAAATCAACATACAAAAAGAAAATGTAATATTTTTAATTTTAAAATTAATTTATAATATTTAATATATCTATATAATTTAGATATATTAATACATCTATAATTCAATATTTGATATTTATACACATTAAATAATTAATATGTTTAATTATTAACTTAAAAACAAAAAATCTTACAGTTGATAAATAAATTAGCATAAATATCTTAAATATATCTATCCAAACAATGACAATTGTTATGTATGTATTGTGTGTGTAAAAATGTGCACCTGTTACCTGCGACACAACACTTCAATAGATCATTGCATTAGTGGAAAATAATGGTAAGATGATCATATAAAGCAGTAAAATCGACCTTATATTGCTTTCTAACTAAGAAGAGTATGATAAACAACATAACATCCCTTAGATTATGCTACTATCAGTGACATATACGACTTAGCATGAAAGATTTGAGTTTAAAAAAAACTATTTAACCATTAAACATGCATTCTAGCTCTAAAAAAAATGAAAATAACAATGCCTAAACATGAAATCTGAAATGTGATATGAATCCAGGTTTATTCTAACAGCATAACAATGCATTTGATTCTAAAATTATGGGCTTATTTATGCTCAAAAACACCTTCTATTTATAGAAGAATGAGGAGAGAGAGGGGGGACAAGGTGCATTAATGGAGTTGAAAAACTCATTAATGAAGTGTAAGACATGGGCTTAAGGAATCTCCATTAATGAGGCATTAATGAGAGCCTTAAAGAAGCATGGGAAGGGTGTAAGGTAAGCTTGAGAAGGTGGATTTGAGGAAAGGAATCTTGAGATTCCTTGACTTTTTCAAGTGGGTTGAGTCCTTAATCATTTCTTAATGGAATGTGACAACATTAGGAGGTGGGTTAGGATAGAATTATGATTAGGATTAGCTTTAGCAAGGGTGAATGGGTTGGGATAGGTTTGAACCCAAAGTCAAAGTGGTTGAAGTGGGTTAGGTTAGGGGTTTAGGGGAATATTAATGAAATGAATAAAACTTATGTAATTCATTCAAAAATAGGGATATTGATTATTTAAACATTTAATTATTTTTTAATAATCAATAGGACTATAGTCAATTTAATTAAATTAATTAGGCTAGGGGAATGCGTTCTTTTGCAAGTGGGCAATTGATTTAGGGTTTTATTTAATTCCTAGTAAATTAATCATTTTAGCCATGTATTTGATTGATTTTGATTTTGGCTAAAAGTAATTAATTTAGTGATTTGATCACTTTAGGAGATTAAATTGATTTCAAAAGAACTATGCCAAGCAGTAACAGGGTCATTTGAACATAATTGGGGGTATGATCACACTTAGAGAAAATAGGGCCTATAGTCTGAGCAGACCAAATTCAGGTGGTTACATCTGCCCCTCTTTGAATTGATGTGCGAGCAACACATTGATTCAAAGAAAGCTTTTGATTTTGACATCAGCAAGATTGAGAATTTTGCTCGTGATCAAACGAAATGTCTGAAGAGATCAATCTTGCACTTGAACGAACTAAACTGATAGAATTGACTTTGAACTTGGTTGTCATCCAAAGGTCAATAAAAGATTTTAAAGATACTAATTCTGAACTTGGTTGTTGTCCAAAGATTGATAATACTGATTCTGAACTTGGTTGTCGTCCAAATGCCAGTATGAAGCTGCCAAGAGCTTAATAAGAATCTTTTTAAAATGAGGAAACACAAGATATCCAGCTTATGAGAACCAAAGCTTTCTATCCAACAATTTTGACTTAAAGTCAAGGAAACTGTCATGCCCCTTGGTTGTCGTCCAAAGATTGATAATATTAATTCTGAACTTGGTTGTCGTCGAAATGCCAGTATGAAGCTGCCAAGAGATTAATAAGAATCTTTTTTAAATGAGGAAACACAAGATATCCAGCTTATGAGAACCAAAGCTTTCTATCCAAAAGCTCTGACTTAGTCAAGGAAACTGTCATGCCCCTAGTTTGTTTGATAACGAAGTTGTTTTTGATGTTATTTTGAGCAAAAATTTGATTGATGATAGTGTGATCATGCCCCCTCGGGAACAAAATTGAAGGAAAGAAATAAAACCCTTTGTTGAAATAATGTATCACTTGTAGGGAACGGGTATGACAAGAAAGAATGGAACAAAAGAAGTGAAGAAACGGGGGTGTGTTAAAAATAAACACACAAAAATGAAGTTAATTACATGAAAATGTGAGTGGTGGGACTGATAAAATGATGTCAGACCAAGATTTCTGATAAAATGTGCAATTTGACAGATTTGCAGAACAAATGGAGCAAATCTGCATTTTTAGGAGCTGTCGTAAAAATGTTACTGCACTACATAAAATACCTTAGGCACCTTCAATTTGGTTCTTGATTGATCAAATAAATATCAAAAATGTAGTTTCAGCGGCCTAGGAGGAGTTTTGGAACTCCTAAATAACTCAAAAGACCAATATATATCTCAAAAATTACCATTTTACTATTCATTTTCACTTTTATCTATAGTAATTCTGAGAGCTCTACAGAGAAGATGGTGGTCCCTATGCATAAACATTGTTTCGAGCTCAGCCATCGATATCAGCGCCTGGCCGATTATGCACCTCCGGTAAGTACCCACAAAACTTCCCTGTGAAATTTACAATTTTGAATTTTATGCATTTTTGTAGCTTGTAGAGCCTTTGCAATTATGGGTCACATCCGGGATTTCGGATCGCACCCTGTCAAACCCGTGTCGTATCCGGTATTTCCCAGATTGTATCTGGTTTTTCTAGATTTTCGCATCACATCTAGGATGTCCTAGAGCACATCCTATTTTTCTATTTTTAGCTTAGTTTTCTAGTTGAATTATGGTCTGTGTCATTTCCTGTCCCTTTAGGATTGTACCCTGTGTTTAGGGTCACATCCTAGATTTTGGGGATCGCACCCAATATTCTTTCGTATCCTGTATTTCCAGGATCACATCTAGTAAAAGAGATCGCACCCTGTCTTTCCAGGATCGTATCTCATTTTTAGATTTAGAAACTTATCCATTTTGACCTGTTGTTTTGTGACAGACTTTGAATGACTTAGCTGATTAGGATTCTGCATCTCGGTTGTAGATAGAACAATGATTTATCTTTGTATGTGTCAAAAAGGACATATTTTGAGGTAGTCACTTTTAGAGGCACATATCCAGGGCATGTGCTTGCCTTGTCTGGACTGCTCTTTAGATGATCAACAGGCAAAAGTAGTCTATTGCAAATTACAATCTTTGATAGGTTTACTTGATATAGGGGTAAACTGAGGGTTGTTGACTGCTCTTGCCGAGAGATGGCACTCAGAGCACAACACCTTCCATCTTCTGACTGGGGAGATTACAGTTACCCCTAAGGATGTATGGTGGATACTACATGTTCCCATCATGGGCTGCGAGGTGCGCTTTGAGGTGACTTCTGAGGTGGCGATTGATGCAGCTCATCAATTTTTTGATGATGATACTATTGACCGGAGATACCTCTCATGGGATTACATGTGCAATCACTATGATCGATTATCCATATATTTAGCAAGTTTGATTGGTGGCATCCTGATGCCATACAAAGGACAGCATGGGCTCATGGTTGGATGGGTGGACATGCTAGAGAAGATGGTCATCCACAGATGAATATTTGCATGGGCTAGTTGTATCCTAGCCCACATGTACCGAGAGCTTCATGAGATTGTGTACCACTATACCCAGAGCATGACCATAGGTATTTTGATTCTATAGATCTAGGCCTGGGAGCATATCCCTATTACACACCTGATAGTTGATAGACAACGTGCACCCTAGCAGGCTTATGTATATATGTATGTAGGTCTTATTCAGCAGCCCCATATGGGCAAGGTAGAGTATTGGCGATGACTTTTTGATGATATGACCAAGGTAGTATGGCGGCCATACCTAGATTATGAGGAGTGGACCTCAGATGCTCAACAAGTTCCATTTTTGTTCCAGAGTAGGTACCTCATCGGGAGGACCAGATATATTGTAGAGAGGTTTGTGCACACCCAAGTTCTGAGATAGTATGACTGACAACAGGGTAGGATACAGGACATTACTGTATACACACAGATATGTGATGAGGCACCATTGTGGGGTGCCCAGCTTAGGTATGAGATAGCCCATCGGGAGATTAGGGACATGGTTGGAGTAGATTGGGATCTCCATCTGGATGTTGCAGATGTAGGTTTCTCAGATGGATATATAGAAGAGATACTTCAACATCCATTTCCTTGATTCATAGTGCCTGAGGAGGTCATTCCTCGTATAGAGGAGCTGATAGATTATGATCCTAAGGATCATCCTGCCAGAGGGAGAGGAGGAGCTTAGAGAGACAGGGGCACCAACATGCATGGATGGAGAGATGGTGGCAGGGATGGAGTGTGAGATGGGAGATGTCCTCCTCCAGATGAGGTGGATGACGGTGGAGATGACAGGGGTGGCGGATCTGTGGGTGGCCACATAGGTGTTGCCAGTGGTAGTGGAGAGGGTCGGCGCACCCAATTTAGATTTGTTGCTCCTTGGATGGACCTAGGGCCATTACTTACAGGGGACCAACAAAGGTAGCAGCATCAGAGATAGCCTGATAGATCTCAGGATAGGCCTTTAGGACAGGATTCTGGGAGGGGTTCTGGCAGAGACGGGGACCCATTATCTCAGTGCGAGAAGGAGAGAGAGCAACTTAGGGCCTAGATCACAGCTCTAGAGGGTAGGCTCACTGTAGCTTAGCCAAGGATTGCTATATTAGATGCATTTATTGTAGATAGGGATAGACAGGTGGAGAGACTCAGGACAAAGCGCGATATGCAAGCTCATACTATTGTTCACCAGGGCCAGAGAGCCACTTACTATTACGCTCTTTATCATGCAGCGGTGCCAAAGGGACAGAGAGCAATGTCTTTTTCATAGTTGGTCTAGTAGTCAGAGGGGGTGATGCCTCCTCCTCCTCCATTTGTACCACCTCCTCCTCCTCCTCCAAATCAGGGAGAGGGGGGGAGCCAGAGATAATTTTGTATTTACAAATGTATATTGTATATCTAGATCCTTTTGAGATATTTCTTTCTGTACATGACACACACACACACACACACTCACTCACACACACACACACACACACACACATATATATCAGATTCTTTCTGATCCTCTGATACGATGATACTCTTTATGTAGGCTCGTATCATATTTTTGATCTGTACCATATTTGATATACATATTTGATGCAACTGTTTCTGATTCTTACATGTTTCATGATCTCTTTGCTTTGATAGATTTATTTGCACATGTGATTATATCTTGGTCATATCATGAGTTAGATTTAGATGATGACATCATTTATGCATTTGGATTTATAACTGATACAAATATGTTTTAAATAATGTTATGTGAATATGCAAATATATTTTTTTGATTTTTTTCTTTATACAATTAAAAAGTATGGATGCACTTAGGATGTAGAAATGAAATGCACAAATGCCTTATTTTTGTATTTTATTTTTGTCTTATTTTATGAATGCAAAATGTATGCTATGGATGTGCAATGATATTGATATCAGTAATATTGAATGGAGGTAATTAACTTGGATTTAGAAGAAGAAAATAGAAATTATTTTTGAGCCCAAATTCCTTATGTTTTTACTTCTTTCACAAAATGCATCATGCAATCTCTAAATGCAGCTATATGCAGACTCTTAGGACTTGTCACTGATATACATATATTGTAGCATTTTTATCATCATTGGGCACTTTTCAGAATGAAAACCACCTGATAGTACAACCTTCACTAATACCCACTAATATTATGAAAGTATGAATACTATGTTTTATTGGAATGTCAGAAAATAGATTTAGGCATCAATGCATAGAAGCTAGGATGACAAGATAGTCACCTTCCTTTTAATATACCAGATTCTGTGTAAGGCAAGATATTGGACCTGCAATGACCTTGAAAATTCATATCCTTGGGTACATTATGCTTCATATACCTTAGTGAGAATCTGAGTTTAGAAAATAGGCAAGGAAATTGTTCCAACCTCACCGTAGTTTACATATAATAAAGATCGAGATATATGCAGCTATCCACTCATAGTGGCAGCTCTTACCATAAACATCCAAGTTAGGTGAAATTTATAGGGTCATTGGAACAATCACCATACACAGAAAACCAAGAAAATGTTATGCCCCCCATCCTTTTGACTCTTTGTCTTTGCACAGACGTCATGGAGTAACTCGGAAGACATAACAACTATCAATTGTGAATGAGTCAAAGAAAACTCATAACTTCTTAGATGCCCCAGTGAAATCATCATGGGTACATAAAAGAGTCATAATCAAACCAAGATCAAATTGTGTTTAAGGTAGTATTGAGAAATACTATTGATTCATTTTTCAAGCGCAGTAGAGATTCAACAATCAAAAAGTTGGAATTCAAGCAAATGTGTTCCATGTCTGTGTACAATTTTATGCCTATTTGCAATCCAATGTAGATTTTAGGAACATCATTCATGTTAGTGCAATGTTTGTGTCATCTTTGTGTCGTGAGAATAACAGTTTGGTGAAAACATCGAGTATCATTGTGTCATGAGACAAAACATCCTATGACAACCTAGAAGACGCAACCTATCAGACTAGAAAAGATGCCCCCAGTGCAAAATGACTTGATCCAAAGACAGAAATACAGACAAATCCCAAGCAAGGATAAGATAGTTGTGTAGGAAACAAAGTCAACATTTTAGCATAGGTGTAATCGTGAAGGCTTAGTATCAGTAGTACATTGATAGATGGAGCGCAGAACACAAGCGATGCCTGATTGCCAAGTTTTCACCACTTGGCAAAAAATTTTATTCTTTTTGCTACCAAAATGCCCATTTTACCAGGTTGTCATCAAGGCACTTTTCTCTTTTTCAATTTTTTTGCTATTTTTTCTTTTTTGAATGTTTTTGTAGCATCAAGGCGTCTGTTTGCCAAGTTTTCACCAATGATACCTTTCTTTAGAAAATTTTCCATTGTTTTTGGATTTCTTCAGGATCAATTTTCTGAATGTTTTTGGTATTTTTTGAGAACTATTTACTGTACAAGCTTTGCTAGCCAAACATCAAGTGTAGAACTGCTTCAAATGTAGAGTATTGATAGGATGTGGAAGAACATCTTCCTTAGGTGTAGCTATTTGATAAGCTCCAATCCCAAAAGTAGCAGTGATAACATAAGGTCCTAGCCAGTTAGGTTCAAATTTTCCCTTTTGTTCTCTGTTGGGTTGGTTTCTAGGATTCTCCTTTAAGACGAGATCCCCCACTTCAGATTTTCATGGTTTGACCTTATTTTTGTACCCCTTGGACATGCATGCTTGGTACACCTTTAGATGATCAAACACCTATTGTCTGTGCTCATCTAGTAGGTCTAAAGAATTCACCTGATCAATGCGGTATTTCTCATCAGTAACAAGACCTTGTAAAGATATCCACAAAGATGGGATTTCAACCTCAATATGTAGTACTGTTTCATCGCCATAGACTAGGGAAAATGGCGTGGCTCTAGTCAGTGTTCTGATGCTTTTTCTATAGGCCCATAGTGCCGGATTCAGTTGTAGATGCCAGTCTCTAATAGACTTACTTACAATTCGGTGTAGGATTTTTAGAATATTCTTATTGGATGCCTCAGCCTGTCCATTACCTTGATGGTAATAGATTGAGGAGCAATGTGGAGTGATGTGGAACTGTTCACAAAGGTCATCAATGTCTTGATTTTTAAATTGACCCCTATTGTCTGTTACAATTGAAGAGGGTATCCCATATATACAGATAATGTAGTTCAGAATGAGCATAGTCACCTATTTTCCAGTGGCTTTGATCAGGGGCACAACCTCGACCCACTTCATAAAATACTCAGTGGCCATAATGATGAACTTGTGTCCATTTGAAGAATTGGGATATATTTTTCCAACCAAGTCAAAGGCCCATTGCTAAAATGGCCAATGTGTAATGAAAGGTATAAGTTCTCTGGCAGGAGCATGCATGAGATTTCAATGTGTCTGACATTTAAGACATGTTTTAGAAAATTGAATAGCATCTTTCTTCATGGTAGGCTAGTAATAGCCTACTCTGAGCAGTTTCTTTGCTAGTGAAAAATCCATTTGAATGTGATCCACATACACCTTCGTGGACTTCTTTTAATGCGCGATCAGACTCTTTGAGTTCTAAACATCTAAGAAGCGTACCATCGAGACCTCGCCAATATAAGTTATTAGTTATGAGGACATTATGCGATGTTGTCCTAATCAAGGCTCTTTTCTCATTTCTGGATAGATCATTAGGAATGGTTTGTCAGTGAGGTAAGCAATGATATTAGTATACCGAGATTGTTCTGGGGTGTTCAAAGCATAGATTACTTGGTATTGAATTGTATCAAAGGCAGGATAGGAGAGTTCTTCCGCCAAGAAGTCATAGAAGAATTGATGTTCTTCCAGTTGTAACATGGACGCCAATGTAGCCATAGCATCTGCAACTTTGTTCTTTGTTCTGGGTATTTGCTAGAATGTGATGAAGATGAAGTACTTCTTGAGGTCATCAACCAGTTGCTTGTAGGGTGTCAAATTTTCATCTTTTGTCTAGTAATCTCCATTAACTTGATTGATAATAAGCTGGGAGTCACCATACACGTGTAACTCTACAATCTTCCACTCCATGGTGAGCTTAAGACCATTTGCCAATGCCTCATATTCAAAAATGTTCGTGCATGGAAACATCAATTTGTAAGACTTGGGTATCTTGTAGCCTTGAGGAGTTATGAACAAAACTCCTGCTCTAGAGACTTGTTGCGTAAAAGAACCATCAAAGTAAATCTTCCATGGATATTCAGTCAAATGCATAATGGTCTCAGCAGGAAATTCAATCTTTAAAGGCTCATGATCTTGAAGTGGTGAATCAGCTAGTTGATCTGCGAGGACTTGTCCTTTAATAGCCCTTCGGTCTACATACTCAATGTCAAATTCACTTAGAATGAGGACCCATTTTGCTAGACACCCTGTTAATGTTTTTTTCTCAAAAGGTACTTCAGAGGATCGATCTTAGCAATGAGCCTTACTGTATGTGAGAGCATATAGTGTCTTAATTTTTGTGATGCGAAGATGACTGCTAAGCATGCTTTTTCAATAATGTTTTAATTGAGCTTATAGGAAACTAGCATTCTACTGATGTAGTAGATAGCTCTTTCTTTCTTTGTTTCATCCTCCTGCGCTAATAATACCCCTAATGATGTAGCTGTAGCTGAAATATACATGAGTAATGGCTTTCCATGAATAGGCACCATAAGAATAGGAGGAATAGCCAGGTACCCTTTTAATTCTCTGAAGTTGGCTTCACAGTGCTCTTCCCATTTGAAGGTGACCCCTTTATGTAGTAATTTACTAAAGGGTTGTGCCATGTCAACAAGTTGTGACATGAACCTCCTGATTGATTGAATTCTCCCTTGCAATGTCCTCATTTGACTGATGTTGCGTGGAGGAGTCATCTCTAGAATAGCTTTGACCTTTGTAGGATCTATCTCAATTCCCTTTGCTAAAACTATAAACCCTAAGAGCTTTCCTGATTGGACCCCAAAGGCACACTTCTTTGGATTGAGCCTGAGTTGAAATTTCTCCATTCAATCCAATATCTTTCATAAATCAGCAATATGAGTGCTCCTCTCTTTGGATTTAGCTAAGGTGTCATCCACGTAATCCTCCATGTTTTTATGCATCATATCATAGAATATAGTGGTCATTTCTCTTTGATATGTAGCACCAGAATTATTTAACCCAAATGGCATGACATTCCAACAAAAGGTACCCCATGCGCATGTAAATGCAGTTTTCTTTTGATCCTCAGGGGAAATTTTTATTTGATTGTAGCTCGAGAAAGCATCCATTAATGAATAAATTTGGTATACTACTGTGAGATCGATGATCATGTCAATGTTAGGTAGCGGGAAGTCATCCTTAGGACATGCTTTGTTTAAGTCTTTGAACTCTATACACATCCTGATAGTTTTATCGGATTTAGACACTAGGACCACATTGGAGATCCATCCTGCATAGGCAATGACTCTGATAAATCCAGCTTTTAACAATTTCTCTTGCTCTACCTTTACTAGCAATGCAAAATGAGGATGCATCTTTCTAAGTTTTTGTTTCACAGGTTTGATCCTGAGAGCTATAGATAAGTGGTGCATTATCAATTCAGGGTCCAGCCCAGGCATATCTATATAAGACCATGCAAAGTTGATCTTCTTCTCTTTTAGGAACTCCATGAACTATGTATTTTCTTCTTCTGTCAAAGATCATGCTAGGTGTACCATTTGAGGATCTTCAATTGTGCCCAAATTAACTGGCTGCGTTGGTTCTATCAGAACTGAAGACCTTTCCTAAAAGTGCTTGGGGAGGATATCAATAATCTCATTCTTTGGCACCTCTAAGAGGTTTTCACCATTAGATACATCTTTCATTTTTACTATTTTAGGATCTGACACTGCCACAATGTGGTTTTCACCATCAGTTCCCTTTTTCTTTTTATTCTTCATTTTTTTACTGAGAAACTTGATATCCTCCTATGATATGTTCATGCTCCTTGCATTGGTGGAAGAAGGGTAGGGTTCACAAGAGTTTAGATAACAAGCCAAGGTGTAGTCATTGGGAAAGTCAAGGATAGGAGTAGGATCTATACTAGTCTAATCAATTAGGTATGGGTTTATCAAAGATAAGGAATCATACTCTGGGAAGGATAGCACCGCGTTAGCATCATGACTATTAACTGACATGACATGTCCTATTAAGTTAAATTATTTCATGTTTAGATCAATAAGAGCTAGATTGTCATTAAAAGGGTCATTGTTAGTTATATGCAGACCAAACTCTAGTGACTCGTCAATAGAACTTTCATCATCATCTCTTCATAAAAGGAGGCTTCTTTCTTGTCACCTCTGAAATTCTTCTAGAGTTATGAGAACACCAGTCTCTCCATCAATGATTGGGGGAAGGAAATCTTCCTCTGCTCCAGGAATATCAACATTGTTGGGAGTAGTGTTAGAATGTTCACGAGGAGCTGAGGGAGTCACAAACATGTGAATTATATCTATTTCAATGTCCTCAGTGGAGACAGATAGCTAATCCCATTCATAATCATGAGAGTCAGTGATTTCATCATCGGATTTGTTTAAGTATTAGAAATAGTTATCTGATGTACTCGGTTAGCTATCTATGGGTCACAGTGTGGTAGATCAAGGACATGTGTGATCATGACTAACTACCCCCAGTTAGGATGCAAATCTTGTTGTCGAGGTGTGTCTTCAGTAACTATTTCTATGAATGATATCTCTGGATTAGCTATTGTTATGTCTCCTACTTCCTGAATAGGAGGTTGTGTTAACAAAAGGGTGTGAAGATCTTGTGATATCTCAAAGCTTGGTACATAGCGCTCTCCTTGATATTCAAGATTCTCTATGCCAATATGTAATAATATTTCATAAGGCCATGGTTCTAGCACTATCTCATCTATTTCATCACTCCCTTTGTCAGAGACCAGACTATCTTTTGAAGCAGGTTTGTCAGATTCAGTATTAAAACCTAGTCCTATTTTATCTCTGGTATTCTTGAACTCCATGTGTACAGGTTCAATAATTCCTCTTCCAGTGTCACTTAGAGGTCCTTTTCCTTTGTATCCCATTTTCTTGAGGAGATCGTATCCTTTACCATATTGTTCTGGGGATATTTCTACATGTTTGACCTCAGTTTCCATCGGTTCTCCTTTGTAAAGCCAGTCCAAGACTGCCGATTCTTCTATGTTATCTAAAGAAGATGTGGATGCCTTTACCATGCCAGTTGCTTTGTGGATTTCTGGCTCCTTGGATGCAGTAGGTGTGAATGTCACGGAAGGTTTTCCATAGGATCTTGGTGACACCGGAAGTTCTGTCAGTGACGGAGTCAGGTCCAGTTTGTATTCTCCCTTACTTGTTTCTTCAAGTTTTAAGGTTTTGCCAAAAATCTTCATAACCATATCTTTGGTAGTCTCAGGAGAAATTTTATCCATAGCTTTTTTTTATGTGGAATCATACTACCTGCTTTGATATTGTTACAAGTATAATTAGCATCCGCAGGAATTTTCACTTCCACCCCATTATGTGGGAACTTGATACACTGGTGGTAAGTAGATGGCACAACTTGCATCTCGTGAATCCATGGTCTCCCCAATAGGATGTTGTAGGCCAGGGGTAGATCCAGAACTTGACATACGACATTCCTTTCAATTGGTTCGACTCTGATGGGGAGAACAATAAGACCTTTAGAGGATCTTTCTTCCTCATCATAAGCTTTGATAGTTATTTTGCTTCTAGAGTCAATGGTCTGTTCTAAGAGACCCAATTTCTTGATTAGATTAAGTGTACAAATATTCAATCCTGTGCCTCCATCTATCAACACGCGTCTAACACAGGATTTATGAATGTGGACTTCAATATGGAGAGGTTGACTATGTGGATGTGTTAATGACTCATCATCTTCTTCAGAAAGGAGAGGTAATGTGGCACTAAGATGTGATTGACCAATGCTTGAAATTTGTCTATATCAAGGTCCTTTGGTACATTTGTAGCATGTAGGGCTTGTTCCAGGATTTCCCTATGCACTGTGGATATTTTAAGCAGCTCAAAAATGGAAATTTTGGCAGAGGTTTGTTGCAATTGGTCAACCAAGTCATACTTTGCTGCAGGAATAGTTAGCACGTGTTTTGCTGCTGGTTTCAGGATAGTAATGATAGGAACCTTGGATGTTGATGTTTTTTTTGAGGAAGAATTGGGTCCTTTGATCGTGACATGTGCTTGGCTCTGAGTCACCACATTTGATTGGAAAGAAACACCTTTGATTGTGACCACATTAATTGATTCAATTTTAATGTCTAGCATATTGATCACGTTATCGTTATTGGAGTAAGTGTAGTTTACTTCATTACCTTTTCCTTTAGATGTTTCCCCTTTGTCATAGTTAGGGAATGGTTTGTTAAATGCTATATGATCTTCATTGGTAGCGTGTCCCTCAAATTTGATCTTTCCCCCTTCGATGAGGTCTTGAATAACATGTTTAAGCTTAAGGCAATTGTTAGTCTTGTGTCCCTTATTCTTGTGAAAGACATAGTAAGAATTATCATCCCACCACTTTGGTTTAACTGCTGGTTCCCAAGGTCTAGAATTTGGGATTGTGAGAAATTTGTTGTCTAAAAGTGTCTTCAAAATAGTCTTGAGAGGCTCTCCCAAAGGAGTGAATTTTCTTTGAGGTTGTGAAGTCCATGTTTGACCCTTTCTATTATCATTGTTTGCTTTGGGTACGGGGGTCATTACCTTGGCATCTTTGCTTGCTTGCATACTGTTGGTTAGATTGAATACTTAGGGTTTAGGACCCACATTGGATGCATCTACTATGCCATCATTGACAACATTTTTGTTCTGCTTCCACCACTTAGGCTTGGAGTTGGAGTTGTTAGGTTTGTTTTCACTTTGAAGAGTGATCTCCCCCTTTTTGACCATAACTTCTTCGATACAGAGGGCATTCTTTATCACCTTGTCAAAGCTAGGGGATCTTGCATCTACAATACATAATTCAATTCTGATATCAAGCTATTAACAAAGATTTCCATCTTCTCAAATTTGAGAATGGCTCTTGAATACCGTGCAAATATTTTCCTCCACCTTTGTAGAAAGTGGGTAAGGGATTCGCCAGTCTTCTATTTAGTATTGCATAGATCCATCATAGTCACATCATGTTGGATATTATAGGAGTAATGTTGGATGAACTGTTGTATTAGCTCCTTAAAAATTTTGACCTTGGGTGTAAGTTTTGAGAACAATTCCATGGCATTGCCTCCTAGACTTTCAAGAAATAGTTGCATGAGGTAAGTGGGTTCATGCATGTACTCTATGCTAAGAGCACAAAACTCTTGAACATGGTCATGTGGATCGGTCTCTCCCGTATACTTGTCATATTTTGGTTGTGCCACATTGGGAGGAAATAGAACCATAGTGATACTTTTGTTGAAAGGAAATGGACAAATGGAGTCCACCGAGTACTTCATTTTGGGTTTAGCCTTCTCTTGCTTGAGAGTCGCAAGCTCTATTTGCATTAAGGTAAGTTGCTTGGTGAGAATAGAAATAGGAGTTGGTATCTCCTTTTCTTTTAGTTGTTCCACATCATAATCCTTGGGTACTTTTACACCAGTGGATGCTAAATGGAGGAAGTATTTCTCTTTATCCTCGACAATCATCTTTTCTAGTATCTTGTGGAACTTCTTGCTTTGTTTGAGTTTATCGTACACTTCTTCAGTGATGTCTTCCTCATTTCCTGATTCAAATAGAGGACGTTCAATTGTGGGTTCTTCTTTTTCATCGACATACTTGTACTTTTGGCTTTTTCTATTGTCATATTCGTCAAAAGACTCACTCCATCCACGAGTGGATCTGTCCATTTGTGGAGAGTCTAGATCGAGTAGGGAACTACGAGATGTTTCTCCTTGAAAGTGTGGTGATTTAGGAAGCACTTTCAATCCTTTAGACATGTACTTGTTGCATCTTGTGTTAACCATGTGGTTGTACCTCAACTTTGTCAAATTTTCCCGAGAGTGTCAGGCAGTATCTCAAATCATTTAAGTGAGTGTGTCTTGGTGGAAGTATCATTTGTGTTTTGATGGAAGTAAATGATTCCAGCATCAGAGGGTTAGAATGACCTAATAGTGAGCTGGGAACCAAGTTTTTGTAATAAGCGGACAGACCACACGTATTGAGATGGATAACAAAAAACTGACTCGACATGCAAGGTAGACATTTGAAAAATTATTTTGACACAGCGACAGGGAGACCAGAAAAGACAACATGGGTATACTAAAGAGCCAAAAGGATATCCAAATCAACTGAGTTTTCTTGAGAAGCTATTCTGCAAGTGCCCACTATCCTAGACGCGAGCTCTGAGATGCTAGCCTAGAAATACAGGATGCGAGCTACTAACGACCCTAGATGCGAGCTGGAATCCTAGATGCGATGATGTGTTAACCAGATGCGAGCCAAGATACGAGATGTGATCCAGGATACCAAAAATGATTCAGGAAATTTGGGATGCAATTTTCTGATGCCTCTGTCAGATTTGATCCATTTTGAAAAATTCATCCTGGAAGTGCGTGAAGTTCGTCTGATTGCAGTTTTGCATTTTGAGACTTGTCAGTGAATGAAAACACATGTGCAGACCCAGGATTGAAATTTGTTTCTTGTTTTTAAAATGTTATCTTTTTAGTGATATTTCAGTTACGTCAAGCATTATTGCATTGTTAAAGGGTGAAACAGGCACACATATTATCCCTATTTTCTAGGTGGAGGATGAAAATCCTTGCTCGTTGACTTAGGTACACACTGAAATTCTAATCAAAATATAGCCATCACAATGCACACAATGGCTCCACTCATGATGTTGTATTAGCCAACTCCAAACACAAGTGAGGGCATGATATGACGAGTGTCTTGGGGCAATTAATTTTTTCCTTGCATAAGGTTTATCACCCTTTCGGGGGTGAATCAGGAATTCTTTCAGTTTAAATGTTGTCTATGATTGGGCAATCCGTTCGAAACTGTCCCCCATAGAATTGCACAAGGAAAAATTGAGGCGTATAGCCCTATGAGTACTTAAGTATATGTAGTCTCACAAGAAAGATTCAAACGGCTCCACTCTACACATACACAAGCATGTTCAAGGAATGATGTCAAAATTCCATGAAAAAAATTGGCTCCTTCTTTCGAGGCTTTGGCCTATGAGGAAGCAATTATTTATAGTGAGTTGGAAGGGTTGGAATAATACCTGTCCTCACTTGGGTCGTTCCTGGGAGATTTTTTCCTCAACTGGCAGGCCCTCTACTATTAAATATGCGTACAAAGGATTGGCGAGCGTAGGATGTCTAGATTTCTGATTCCTCCAAAGAAGACGAGCATACTATCCTAATCCATGTCATTTTTTCCCAAAATAGATTCAAGCAAACAGTTCATTCCCTCAAGAAATGTTGTGCTTGATTTAAGATGTTCCTATTTAATGGAAAACTAAATGCTTGAAAGTAAAGTTTGTGTTGTTCAATTATCCACAATTATTAGATGAGTACCTTGTTCAATTTTTTATCCCTAAATTTAGACAATGAGATTGTTCATTTAACCCACAAATTTAGTGCTTTGAGTTGTTCATTTACTGATCCAAAAGAAATTTAGTTATGTTTGCTTAGTTCATTTATCTACAAATTCCTTTCAACTCATAAACTGATGTGTGAGTTTCTAATTTTCCTTAAAAGGAAAAGAGCATAGTCCTCTAGTAAGTTTAGTAGAAGATTAGAAAATGTTTTTAGTGTAAAAAGCACGTAAATAGAGGTCAAGATGGGGGTTGGGAAACCTGAAAAACTGTTATACACTAAATTTACACCCTATTAAAGCTCTCATAGTCTTGATAATCTAGTATAACATGGGAATCATTTCCAGGTGTGGGACCTTTGCTAACTAAAATGAGACCTCCAGATTCTAGGCTGGTTCCTCTTGGATAATCACCAAAATTTGCTCCCTAACATAAAAGTAAATTCTTGAGGGAAAAGGGATAGAAGGAATGCATGAAAGGGAAATAATTGAAATCAAATTATCCTGCTAGGTGATACACTGAAGGTAACTTGAATCATAACACATTAACTAATCTCAGCATGAAACCTTGGATCTAATAGAACACAACCTTCTAGATAGGCTTGCATAATTATTTCATAGAGAGGTCTGAGATAAACAGAGGCTATTCAGGGAAAGAAGTAATTTCATAAACAATAGCATATTCACTATAAGTAGACACGAACTATGACTTGCAAATAAACATCCACTTTTGCAATCAGGCACAGGAATGAGACAAAATGACAGGGGACTGAAGAACATCCTCAAACTCATCTAAATCAGATGATCCCCACTAGTACACACTATTTCAAAAAGAAAGAGGGCTCAGGAATTCCAATATTTCTCTGAAAAATCATTCAATATATTCTAATTCAGTAAGATAAATTCAAACAAGAAAGGCCAGGGACAGAGAAAATGCCACAAAAAACCTTTGCAATATTTGAATATCAATGAAATATTGCAGACTGTAAAATTCAAAGGGTAGAAAAATGCCACGAATAACTTCTAAGCAAGAAAAAATCTGATCTCTAAAGCTCCCAAAACTGATATATATACTCCCCAACACGCAGGCTTGGAGTCAATCCAATCATATTAGGGTTACAATTGATTGCAATAGAATAATTAGAAAACCCTAACACTATCAATTTTTCTCATAAATGCATCGTAAAAATATCTTTGATCAATCAAATATATCTCTAAAATCCTTCCTATCACCATAACTATGCCTCTACGAAGTCGGTCAATCCATCTACTTCTCTGCAAGCTGGTTCTATTATAACTTCTGAGATCAGATATTTGAATTTTTAATATTTAAAAGGTAATGGTCAAAGGAGGCGTGTACATATGTATCAACGGCTGAGAAAAGATCATTTCCTTAGTTTAAAACGTGACCGCAGATCTCCACTTTTGATCTGTTGCCTTAACCCATAACCGCGCCTTTACCTTTGGCTACCTTTTCCCTTTGTCGCTGGGTCGCCTAACCTTTTCTTTAACCTTAGTTCCTTCTTGAGACTGGTGACTACGTACATCTAATCAGGAACACATGGCATCATGGCTTATAAGTTAAACTTTGCGCATCTGAGCATCAAGCCTTTACGCCAGCCATCAAATCTTTATAAACCTATACAGAGATTACCTTTTGCATTGATTTCAAACCTTCACTACACTTTGACTATCCTCTTTAACCATGATTCACTGAAACCTTTATGTCTCCAAGTCGCTGAATCATTCTCCTAACTCTGGGTTTATAACGAGATCACGCGACTACCACTAGATCAAAATCAACACCGGCAGATATCACTAAGTCTCCAGACCATATGAGAATATTCCTTTTATTCATGAGACTTAGCACTGAGCATATGGAAACTAGGACCACCTCTGCCATGTGTCACACTGTGATTTGGCACACAATTAACTCTGAGATGACCCACTTTTGACCATAGTTCATATCTGGTGACAACCCGACTGAGCAAACACAAAGTCTCATGATTTTTGTTAACCTTAGAGCCTATCATGAGATCATGAGACTAGAGAGAGTCTGTAAATTAACTCATCTTTAAACTCAAGTCACATATGAAGTTGGGAATTACACTGAGTCGCGTGATTTCCAAAACTTTTGCTAACTCTAGGTTATATTAGGAGATTACCCGACTTCCCTCTGATTGACATTTGATCCAACAATCGTTGCTAAGTCCCCTAATCAAAATGGAATATGCTTTTCCTTCACGAGACTTAGAGAATAGAGGGAGTCTGTGGGTCACTGAATGATTTGGAATATTCTATTTTTATCATGCAACCTAGAGACCTAATGCAAAGTGTAAATGTGCACATAGAAATTGAAGAACTTAAGCCACCCAAAAAGGGAATGAGGAAATAGAACAAGTCTCGGGTAACTAGGGCTTATCAAATACATAGGTTCTTCAACACTTAAGTTTATTTTGCATGGACAGGAGTAAAATAGAGACTAAAGAGACTGCAGAGGACACAACCAAGACCAGAAAATTTAAGGTCTTTCTCACAGGCTGGGCTCAACCATCATTGGAGCCTCATTTTACTCCACCTGTAGCCAAAATTTTCATAATGGGGAAAATTTGGATAACATTCTTGGTGATTTCAGTGGGATGTCTGCCTACTAGACATTGAGAACCAGTAGCCTTTGACATCCATCAGGCATAAAATCATCACTTGATCAAAAAAAGAAACTTCAAAATAGATTGAAACTAGGAGGAGAAATAACTAACTATGCATGAGCACTTCAAGGAAAGCATTAAATTAATCTAGAAAGCATGAACAAAGAGCAGGGAAACTATTTACAATAATTACAAGGAAGGACAAACCTCAAAATAAGGTTTCAAATGGAACCCATTTATAGAAATGGGCAAGGGATCTCCTCCAAGAGTTGATAGCTGAAAAACATTATGTTCCTTGCATTATGTGATGATGAAGGGACCTCCCCAAAAGTAATCAAATTTAGTATGTCTTCCAGGCTTTGATTTTAATTCATCTCATTTGAGGACTACATCCCCAATCTTAGGAAAACATTCTCATTTGCTTCCTTCAATGCAACTGCCTCTGTCCATCAAGTGAAATAATTTTTTGTAGTAATTATCCATTTATGGCCTGCACTAGATGGAGGATTGATTGTGCCAATGAAATCTATGCCCCATCTCATGAAAGGTTGCTCTATTCTAATGGGCTGAAGGGGCAAAGCTGCAAGCTTTTCTTTTCCTGCGAACATGACACATTTGATGCATTTTCTTACATAATCATGGCTATCCTTGAAGATAGATGGCCAATAGTATCCAGCCCTCATGATCTTAAAAGTAGTAGTCCTAGGAGAGAAGTGACCTCCAAAAGGTCCATCATGAAATTCAAATAGGACACCTGCTATCTTTTCTGAACCTATGCATCTCAAAAAGGCACCGTTGTGATCTTTTCTAAATAGAATTTCATCTATCAGCACAAAAGGAACAAATTGTAATCTATAGTATCTTCTTTTTGTTGGATCTAGATCTACAGGGCATTCCCCTATTTTTAAATAATGAATCATGTTAGGCAACCAACCTGCTGCCTTGGCATGATCTTCTGTTGAATGCATAACTAGAGATGCATCCATTTGCTCTGATTTCTTTGAACTCTCATCCTCTGTCAAATGCTCGCAAAGACCTCTTCCTCTAACTAGCTTGGTGATTTGGATATCAATGTCATATTCCATGACCTTGGTAATCCAACCAGCCCTTTTTTCATTCAGGTCCCTAGAAAGAAAGAATTCTTTGACACTAGGGTGAATAACTTTCAATTGTACCTTGTTGTGGGTTAACAAATATCTGAACTTTTTGAGGCTCTTCACCACAACAAGTACGCGTTTCTCCACAAAAGAATATCTGTGTTCATATTCTTCTAAACCTTTTCTAAAGAAAGCAATAGGTTACTCCAATCCTTCATAATTTTCTTGGGTCAATATTGTAGAAATAACATCTGATCCTCCATAAGCATAAAGGATAAAATCCTTACTGAAATTTGGGTTTAACATGATAGGAGCTTCTACCAGTGACTCTTTGATGGCTTGGAAACTGGTTTTCCCTTCTTTTCTCCAACAGAAAGATGTATTATTCTTCAACATTGATGTCAAAGGCTTTAGTAGATCTGTAATATTAGGCAAGAAACGCTTAACAAATTTAATCCTTCCTATGAAAGATTGAAGGCTTTTCTTGTGATGTGGTAGCGGTAGCTCTAGAATAGCTGCAATCTTCTCGGGTTCTACTATAATTCCTTTCTTGGATACTATATATCCTAATATTTTTCCTTCATGGACTTCAAATACACATTTCTTGGGATTAAGAGATATCCCAAATTCTCTACACCTTTCAAATATCTTCCTTAGATGTTTGATATGGTCTGCTGCATGTTTAGAATAAATAGTTATGTCATCTAAATAGACTAGTACAAATTTGTACATGAGGCTTTTAAAGGCCATATCCATTGCCTTTTAAAAAGTAGCACCTGCATTAGACAAACCGAAGGGCATCTTTTGATAAGCCATTGTCCCCCACTCGGTTGTAAACGCAGTCTTATATTGATCTTCTTCATGAACCAGGATCTGATTGTATCCTGAATAGCCATCCAATAATGAAAATCTCTCAGATCCAGAGACACATTGTAGAATTTTCTCCATAGAGGGTAATGGATGGCGGTCTTTTAGGGATGCCCTATTAAGGTCTCTGAAGTCAACACATAGCCTCAACTCTCCATTCTTCTTCCTAACATGAACAAGGTTGGAAACCCAACTAGTGTTCTTAATGGGGTAGATGATATAGCTCTCTATTAATTTGATTACTTCTTTATGCATAAGTGGTTCTAACTTGGGGTTTAGAGGCCTTTGTTTCTGCTTGATCGGTTTGACATTAGGCTCCAATTCAATGGTATGTTGAGAAAGGGAAGGATTAAACCCCTTGAGGTCCTCATATTTCCATGCAAATACATCACTAAATTCTTGAAATAATCAGGTGTAAGTCTGCCTTTCTGAATTATTATTTACCTTCCCAAATTGTAAACTTTTACCTGGCTCTAACTCTAGTTCAGTACAATGTTCTTGTTGGACTACGATGCCAACTTTACTCTTCTATGTTTGGTCATCTCTGTTGAAGACAGATTCCAGGGTGACAAGCCCCTTAAGCATCTTATTAGATCTTAGTTGTATCACTTGATCACCATAGTTCTGCAATAGTCTATCTTGGTTATGTTCTGAGAAAATATCCTCTTCAAATAAGAACTGCAAAATTTTCTCATCACTATCAAACACTTGCTAATTGACATTGTTATCAGGAATAGAAGGTTTGACAATCACTTTGATATGTTGTTGATCCTTTTATTTTGAATCACTATTAGGAATGTCATACTGAGATCCAACAACAACTAATCTATCTACATTCTGATTTAATTTCCTAGGGATTGCAACAATATTGAAAGCATGGAGATCTTCAATTGCATCCCAAACTCGATTCTTATATGCACTCATTGTATAACTTTTGGTTGCACTTATCCCTCTTACTTGGCTAACAACCAGCTCGCTATCACCATATACTTTTAGGGCTCTGATCCCTCTTTTTCTTTCCCATTCCAATCTATTCACTAGGCTCTCATATTCAACAGTGTTGCTAGTGTAAGAGAAACTGAACCTAAAGCCTGCATAATACTTCTCCCCTTTTGGAGAAACTAGCATTGCACCACCACCAACACCATGTATGCTTCTAGCACCATCAAACTATAGCTCCCAATTTGGCTACATTGATCTTCTAACTTGGTGTTTGCCTTGGAAATATTTGGCTCTATGCAACCTTCTTCTTGAATCAAATAAGTCCCCAAACCAGCGTCCCAAATAACATTGGCTTGGGCCTCAGAGGCTCTCTGAGATTCTAATTCATCTAGATAGATATCTGGGATACCTTGTAGTTTAGTGGTTATCTCTCTGATGATTGGGAAGTCATCACCATCAAGTGCAACACAACTTACATTGAGTACATTGGACACTTAAGGTTCTATATGGTGTGTTGCCAATGATTTAGACTTGATAGTGACCTTGGTTCCATACCTTGTGTGGAAAAGCATGTGAGACCAATCAGAGGAAATATAGCCTCCTATCTTGGCTATAAACTCCCTCGATAAGCATATGGAAAATAAGGCAGGAAGGTCTATGATGTATATATCAAGTAGGATAGAGAAATTGGGGCTTGCATGGAGGAATAGGCTGGTATCCTTAGCTACACCTATTGTGTTCACTAAGGAACCATCAAGCTGGGTAACCTTCTTTTGGAAAGGCTCATATTTCAAACCCAATTGGTCAGCCACTTTCTTAGGCATGACAGTGCTAGTAGCCCCACTATCTACCATGTAATTATGTATTAAAGATTTTCCAATAATTAAAGATACATAAAAGGGAGGTGGCTTTGATTTCCTACCTTGCATGGTATTAGCTTTGGAGTTGCTGCTTGGAGTCTCCTCCTTTTGATCAGTGTTAAACAACATTGGCTTAGCAACTTCCTTTTTTATAGGCTACTGAGTAATTAACTCTTCATTCATTTTCTTTCTTAAATATCTTAGGTTGTCCCGGAATAGCCAAAGAGTCCCACATAGACATAGTGACATTTACTTTCTTCATGTTGTCCACAATGTTGAAGGGCACTATTGTGTGTACTCTTTGGTGTGTCTTTACTATGATAGGCTCAACCTCCTTGGAAGGTCAGTTTTCTTTGATTGGAATGATGGGGGCCTTCTTCACTATGATAGGATTAAATTTTTTTTAAGATTCTACATATGTAGAAGCCCTAACCCTATGTCATGTTTGTTCCATGTCTTGAGCTCTTCTTTTAGACCTGGTGTTGGCAACAATGGTGGATTCACCATTTACTCCATTAAAATATTGTTGCTCCCAATTGAAAAGAGAAGTCTCATCATGTTGTGCCTCTTGCTGAGGAGGTGGCTCACTGGAAGAAGCCTTTGGTTGAGTAAGTGAGGTATTTTGAACCATCAGTGCTTGGTGTGCCCTACCATTTAAGCATGTTGTCTGATTATGGGACTGATTGCAAGGGTAACAACACTCCATCTCTGTAGCAAGATTATTTTGAATTGGGACCACATCCCTGACAGGATTTGCATAATTAAGAGGTGTAGGATTGTAAGTCTGAGATGGTCTCTGATTGTAGTTTTTCCTTTGCCCTTGATAACCTCCTTGATATTTGGGTCTATGTTGTTGATAAGATTGTCCCTGATTCTGATATTATGGATTAGGACTTTGATTTTTCTACTGAAGAGGACACCTACTCCCCTGTCCTTGCTTCTTTATACTAGTCATCTCATTATTCATAGTTTGCATTAATTTCTTCATCTCTTGCTGACTACTTCTTAATTCTAATAGCTCTTGAGAAGGATCCTCCCTTGTTTCCCCATAACTGGTATTTTCTTGAGGTGTTATGATAGTGGCTATTGGAGTAAATGGAGCTATTTGCAAAGGCATGCTTGGTTGTATATCAGGGAATATGGGCATGGGTGGCCTTGGGGCTATCATGCTAGCTTATATTAAATAGTTCTTTGCCTTGACAACAATGTCAAAGGCTTGAGGTAATGAAGTACCTCCCATTGATTGAATCATGACAAAAATATTGCGATTTAGACTTCTCAAGAAATATAGGAAGGCATGGTCAGCTGAAGGTCTTACTAAGGTAGGAATCCTATTCCATGTCTTAAGGAATCTACTATTGAAATTTGTCATATGTTCCTGAGGAGCCCTTTTAATGGTTGTTAATTGCTCAACCAAATATAAGTTGTCTAATTTATCCTCAAAGTATTTACTTAATGCATCTCCTAATCCATCCCATGAAGTAATGGAACCAACAGCGAGAGTTCTAAACCATTCTGAGGCCTTACCTTTGAAAGAGGCTGCTAATAGCTTGGTAGCCACATCTTCTGTGATGTTATGTATACTACAAATAGTAGTCACATCTCTTATGTGTTCAAAAGTTGTTTGTCCTTCACCTATGAAATCAAGTAGACTTTTGAGTGCTACTAAAGGCACATCATGATGTTGAGAAAAGTTCAAGGGGCTTCCTTGATTAAAGGGGCCAAAAGCAAACTGCATTGCAGGAGCTATGATTTGCTGAACAACAAATGTGTGAGTTGTGTTGAGTGGTGGAGCTGAATCTTCTTGTAGCTCTCTATTTAAGGATCTTCCTCTTCTTTTGAAATGAAAAGGCCAAGGTCTCTTCTCTAAAGTATCAGGTGGTGTAGATTGTACCCTCCTGGTAGGGGGTGTTCTTTGAGATGACCTATGGTAACTTCTTTTCAGAGGCAGCTGTGAGAACTTAGAAAGCTTTGAGCTTCTTGTTTCAATCTTTCTCATAAACTTTGAACAGGACTAGATCTTCTGTTCTTCACCAATGGAGTCACTAGATATACTTGATAGGAAAACCTCTTTAGGTCTTTATTATGTAGCCAGTATATCAGAGATAGCATAATCTTCACAAGTAAACTTCTATTGTTCTACTCCCAGTGGGTGTGCCATAATTTTTATCTGTTATACAAGGTGGGGTATGCTGAAAATGACCACTTCATGGTCTATATTTGATCCTGAAAACCAGTATGCTCTTAGAGAGATGAACTTATTGCTTTTATCTCCTGTCTCACTAGGCGTGCCAGAATTGTTATACACTAAATTTGCACCCTATTAAAGCTCTCATAGTCTTGATAATCTAGTATAACATGGGAATCATTTCCAGGTGTGGGACCTTTGGTAACTAAAATGAGACCTCCAGGCTCTAGGATGGTTCCTCTTGGATAATCACCAAAATTTGCTTCCTAACATAAAAGTAAATTCTTGAGGGAAAAGGGATAGAAGGAATGCATGAAAGGGAAATAACTGAAAGCAAATTATCCTACTAGGTGATACACCGAAGGTAACTTGAATCATAACACATTAACTTATCTCAGCATGAAACCTTGGATCTAATAGAACACAACCTTCTAGATAGGCTTGCATACGTATTTCATAGAGAGGTCTGAGATAAACAGAGGCTATTCAGGGAAAGAAGTAATTTCACAAACAATAGCATATTCACTATAAGTAGACACAGACTATGACCTGCAAATAAACATCCACTTTTGCAATCAGGCACAGGAATGAGAAAAAATGATAGGAGACTGAAGAACATCCTCAAACTCATCTAAATCAGATCATCCCCAGTAGTACACACTATTGCAAAAAGAAAGAGGGCTCAGGAATTCCAATATTTCTCTGAAAAATCATTCAATATATTCTAACTCAGTAAGAGAAATTCAGACAAGAAAGGCTAGGGACAGAGAAAATGTCACAAAAAGCCTTTGCAATATTTGAATATCAATCAAAGATTGCAGACCGTAAAATTTAGAGGGAAGAAAAATGCCACGGATAAATTCTAAGCAAGAAAAACTTTGAGCTCTAAAGCTCCCAAAACTAATATATACACTCCCCAGCACGCAGACTTGGAGTCAATTCTATCATATTAGGGTTACAATTGATTGCAATAGAATAATTAGAAAACCCCAACACTGTCAAATTTTCTCATAAATGCATCGCAAAAATATCTTTGATCAATCAGATATATCTCTGAAATCCTTCCTACCACCATAACTGTGCCTCTACAAAGTCGGCCGATCCATCTACTTCTTTGCAAGCTGGTTCTGTCATAACTTCTGAGATCAGATATTTGAATTTTTAATATTTAAAAGGTAATGGTCAAAGGAGGCGTGTACATCTATATCAATGACCAATAAAAGATCCTTTCCTTAGTTTAAAATGTGATCACAGGTCTCCACTTTTGATCTGTTGCCTTAACCCATAACTGTGCCTTTAACTTTGGTTACCTTTTCCCTTTGTCGATGGGTCACCTGACCTTTTCTTTAACCTTAGTTCCTTCCTGAGACTTGGAAACTATGTACATCTGATCAAGAACACGTGGCATCATGGCTTAATGGCTTATAAGTTAAACTTCATGCATCTGAGCATCAATCCTTTACGCCAGCCGTTAGATCTTTACAAACCTATACAAAGATTACCTTTTGCATTGCTTTCAAACCTTAACTATGCTTTGACTATCCTCTTTAACCATGATTCACTGAAACCTTTATATCTCTAAGTCACTGAATCATTCTCCTAACTCTGGGTTTATAACGAGATCACGTGACTACCATTGCATCAAAATTAGAATCGACGGATATCGCTAAGTCTCTAGACCATATGAGAATATTCCTTTTCTTCACAAGACTTAGTGACTGAGCATATGAAAACTAGGCCCACCTCTGCCATGTGTCACACTGTGATTTTCTGCACAATTAACTCTAAGATGACCCACTTTTGACCATAGTTCATATATGGCGACAACCCAACTGAGCAAATGCAAAGTCTCATGATTTTTGTTAAACTTAGAGCCTATCATGAGATCATGAGACTAGAGAGAGTCTGTAACTTAACTCATCTTTAAACTCAAGTCACATATGAAGTTGGGAATTACACTAAGTCACATGATTTCCAAACCTTTTTCTAACTCTAGGTTATATTAGGAGATTACCCAACTTCCCTCCGATCGACATTTGATCCAACAATCGTTGCTAAGTCCCCTGATCAAAATGGAATATGCTTTTCCTTCATGAGACTTAGAGACTAGAGGGAGTCTACGGGTCATCGAATGATTTGGAATATTCTATTTTTATCACGCAACTTAGAGACCTAATGCAAAGTATAAATGTGCACATGGAAATTGAAGAACTTAAGTCACCCAAAAAGGCAATGAGGAAATAGAACAAGTCTCGGGTAACTATGGCTTATCAAATACATACGTTCTTCAACACTTAAGGTTATTTAGCATGGACAAGAGTAAAACAGAGGCTGAAGAGACTGCAGAGGACACAACCAAGACCAGAAAATTTAAGGTCTTTCTCATAGGCTGGGCTCAACCCTCGTGGGAGCCTAATTTTACTCCCCCTGTAGCCAAAATTTTCATAATGGGGAAAATTTGGATAAAAAAAACCACGTTAGTATTCTCTATTTAACTCCCATGAAAAAACCCTTGATAGCAACCTGCAAACACTAGTTAGGCTATTTTAAAAGACAAAAACCAAAGTGATCAAACTGTTAGAAGTTAGGTAATGAAGTACGCAAGATTTTTCACCAGATGTGATCTTAAAACATAGGATGTGATACCATATACCATATGCGAGCCCTTGTCACCAGATGCGACTGAATGTTCCCCAAATGTGACTCTAAACCAAAAATGATATGGTAAATCCTGGATGCAAGCCTCATTTTTTGCGGTGCGAGGTCGAATCCAGGATCCGAGCCAAAATGACCAGATGCAATTTTGGACCTGAAAATTGGGAGGAAAGATTAGTGAAAAATGAGGCAAATCTCAAATTGGGCCCCACGGTGGGCACCAGAAATGTGTGTGTGTAATATTGCACCTGTTACCTGTGACACAACACTTCAATAGGTCATTGCATTAGTGAAAAACATGGTTAGATGAGCATATAAAGCACTAAAATCGGCCTATTGCTTTCTAACTAAGAAGAGTATGATAAGCAACATAACAATCCTCAGATTATGCTACTATCAGTGACATATATGACTTAGCATGAAAGATTTGAGTTAAAAAAAAACTATTTAACCATTAAACATGCATTTTAGCTCTAAAAAGCATGAAAATAACAATGCCTAAACATAAAATCCGAAATGTGATATTAATCTAGGTTTATTCTAACAACTTAACAATGCATTTGATTCTAAAATTATGGGCTTATTTGTGCTCAAAAACACCTATTTATAGAAGAATGAGGAAGAGAGAGGGGGGGACAAGGTGCATTAATGGAGTTGAAAAACTCATTATTGAAGTGTAAGAGGCATTAATGCCTTGGGCATTAATGAGGCATGGTGGAGACATAGGCTTAAGGAATCTCCATTAATGAGGCATTAATGAGAGCCTTAAAGAAGCATGGGAAGGGTGTAAGGTAAGCTTGAGAAGATGGACTTGAGGAAAGGAATCTTGAGATTCCTTGACTTTCTCAAGTGGGTTGAGTCCTTAATCATTCCTTAATGGAATGTGACAACATTAGGAGGTGGGTTAGGATAGAATTAGGATTAGGATTAGATTTAGCTAGGGTGAATGGGTTGAGATAGGTTTGAACCTAGAGTCAAAGTGGTTCAAGTGGGTTAGGTTAGGGGTTTAGGGGAATATTAATAAAATGAATAAAACTTATTTAATTCATTCAAAAATCAGGATATTAATTATTTAAACATTTAATTTCTTTTTAATAATTAATAGGACTATAGCCAATTTAATTAAATTAATTAGGCTAGGGGAATGGGTTCTTTTGCAAGTGAGCAATTGATTTAGGGTTTTATTTAATTCCTAGTAAATTAATCATTTTAGCCATGTATTTGATTGATTCTGATTTTGGCTAAAAGTAATTAATTTAGTGATTTGATCACTTTAGGAGATTAAATTGATTTCAAAAGAATTATGCCAAGCAACAACAGGGTCATTTGAACATAATTGGGGGTATGATCACACTTAGGGAAAATATGGCCTATAGTCTGAGCAGACCAAATTCAAGTGGTTACATGTATATGTGTATATGTATATATGTATATTCATTTTTATTTAAAAATTATTTTGTTTTATATATATTGTTTACTTTATTTTTATTTCGTATAATATTTATATTACTTTTTCACAAAAAAATCATTTACTATTATAATGATTTTATTCTACTTTTATTTTTGAAATTATAATAAATATTTAATATTTATATATTAATTTTAAATATTTTTATCTATATATACTAGGCCAAGTATGTGAGCGTAGATCACTTTCACATCTATATATTCATCCTTTGTTGCATGGATTTAGTCATACTTCATATGCAACTTCTGCTCCTAATTGACCAATTCCTAAATAATTGCTTTGTTATCTAGATTGACAATATTTAAGAATACATTTAAAGGTTTATTGGATCACCGGGGTATAGGTTCTCCAAGATCAACCCATAGAAAAGAATCAAATTTATAATTACTACAATGATCAAATACCTCAATCCTCGTTAATGGGTGCAGGAAGGTTGATCTTTCTTTTAATCCTAGGGATGGTGTGAAATGGAAAGAAAAAGAAGAATGTTGGATAAAGATCAATTTCAATGGGGCCTTAAAAGGGTACCTAGGCCAAAGTGGTGTTGGGTGTGTGAACAAAGGCCATTTAGGGAGAGTCTTAGATGAAAATGTTGAATTCTTGGGAAACACTAATAACAATATGGTGGTGTTTTGGACTGCTCTCTTGCGGTTAAGATGTAGGATTTCTCTTAATGCTAAATGAGTGCATGTAGAAGGGGACACCCTTATCATTATAAATGTCATCAGATATAATTTGACACCTAACTAGATGCTTGGTAGATGGCTAAGACTGATAAGAGATATAATAAGGAAATTTGAAGACTTCAATGTGTTCCACATATATGGAGAAGGAAATAGGAGAGTGAATGACCTAGAAAAAAAAAGCGGTTGAAGGAGTTGTAATTGACAATGTAGACTTGGAAAAGGTGGCTTTCTCTCCTAGAAATCTAGGTGGTGATATGTAATCATTACCTAGAGGTGGTGTTGAGATGACAATACTACAGGTTAGTAGATGGGTGTTCTCCATATTTTTTTACCCTTAGTGGATGTATCAACAAGTGGTATGATTGAGGTAAGCACTAGCTGAGATAAGATGGAAAGGACGGTGATATGTTGGTCGTTGCACTAGCCAACAAGACTTGAATAATATTTTGGGAGATTATTCCCCATGTGATGGTGACAATTGACTTTTTTGAAGGCCAAAGTACTGTTGGAATTAATGGGAAGTGTGTACTAAGAGGGGAGGGGTGAATCAGTACCTCTAAAAATTTTGTATCCTTTAATCAATTAATCTTTGTAATCAATTGTACATCCAAAAAATCTAATCTATACTATCTTGATGTGAGTTATATCAGTTCATAATATTAACATGAATGTGAACATTCATAGAAACATTCATGAAAGTAATTGACACATAACACAAGATATGATATCATAGAAAACTCCTATTAGGAAGTAAAAACTATGGTGGGGATGACACCCACAAAATCTTCATTATCTGCAGATTGGAAGGGGTCAGTTAAGGCTTACAATTTGATCACTTTTGATGATCTACCCTGTTAAGAGTGTTGGTGGAGACCTGTTAAAGTATACTCAATTAAGAGCTTTATTAACACTATTAAGTGTGCACTCAGTTAAGAGATTTGTAGTTGGGCTATTAAATCCACCTTCCTTGAAAGGATTTTTAGAATTTGCTCCACTTTTTAGAATGATATCAAATTACAAAATGACCTGGTTATGCAATCTCCTATTGCTGATATAGATCCAATTTAGTTTACATGAATAAGATTCTCACCTAATGTGATTGAGTAATACCTCTAATTCTCAGTAGCTTCTATTCTTGTTTCTTGCTAACCAAATTCACCTTTTGCTATTCTTATTCTTGAAAATTTCAATCTGATCCATAGATGTGCTCGTAGGCTTCATTCATGCTCTCTTTAATATTCACATCCTTTTTAATGAATGATTGCATCATCTATTTATAACATGGATTGACATCATCAAGTTTCAAGAAAAACAATGTTAACTCTAAGATCAGGTTTACAACTTGTACCTAGATCTCCTAGTCTATGTGTTTTAAATCAATTAGACTGATTAAAGAACTTACATTCATGTTTCTTGTCCCTAAAGAAATGGATTTAAAAAAAATCAAAATCCTATAAATAGAATAAGCTTGCTTTGTCTGACGTGGAAGTCAGATCTACTTTTTGCGGGCTGCAACTGACTCTCAGTTCCTGATGGTTGGTTATGATTGACTATCTTTCGGTTTTGTTCTATCAGTTTCTCTTTAACTGTCTCATTGATTTTTACTTTATCTTGCACGTCAGGTTCCTCTTTATATTTCTTCTTTCCAATTTCGGTGATCTCTTTTATATCTGATTTTTGATTTGCTCTTTGTTTTGTCTTTCGGTGTATGCTTACCAAAAGTGTTGTTTGCATACTAATGGAAAATTAATGTCATCAATCTCCCCCTTTGACATTAGCATCAAAAATTGATGTGTGAAAAATACTAACAAAATGTTAAGTATATACAACATATATAATCCTTAGTCATTTAATGACTCCCCCAATGTATATGTCGGTATATTTGTACATATGATATCTTTCCTTCTGCATATCATTATCCATCTATATATCATTGTATTCATATGAATGTACATATACATATTGTCCATTTACCATTTTCCCAAATGAATACATAGCATTTTCCCCCTTTTTTGATATTAAGGGTAAAGGTCTATACCTTAGAGCTTATCAAAAATGTGGGAGTGCGAAGACTTCATGTCTTCCATCATTTTCTCCCATTATTCTTTTTAGTTATCCAAATCCATGTGCTCCAGTGTGATCTTTGAGTGCATGTCATAGATGTTGTTTGTTATAGACATCTTAGGAGTTTCTATTAGTTGTCATGCTGAACTGATGTGCTGTTGGAGCAGTGTAAGGTTCGGTAGAAGTTGAGCTTAGAGCTCGGTGACTTCTTCCCTGAAGTGTGTCTTTGCTTCCCACAGTTCTTGCCTTAACCTTTTTATCTCTTGGAAATGGAAATTGATAGCATTTGATTAAAATAGTCAATGGAAATGGAGTGAAGTGTTACCTGACTCTTTTAATTGTAGTGGTTGGAGTGACCTGATCTATTATTGTGACTATGTCTGACCCATCAACGGGTAATTCATTCGGGGTTGGAACTAGGGCATCTTTCCCTTGATCAACTTGTTGCTGAAAAGAAGGGATATCTACTGTTTTGGCATGTTCTATCTCCATGCATGTTGTTTCCATATTCACTATTTATGTTCCCATTTCCTCGGCTGTAGGATCTATTTCCATGATGTCTAGACATTTTGTACATGGGCTCCCTGCTTTTGGTTGTTCTTTTAAATATTCCTCAATTGGATCTTTAGGAGATGACCCAGTCATCATAGGTGAGTCCATTTTGTTTGCATGTGGTGTGCTCAAATGAACCCTTCATTGTGGAGGAGTCTCCATAGATACAACATAGCACTTTTGTGATGTCTATTGTTTCTTTAGAGGTATGGCTGCAGGAGAAATAGGGTTTTCTGATAAAATAAGAGATTCTTCCCTAGCAAATGCAGCTATCTTTTCCTTGCCCTTCTCTTTCCTCTAGGCACTTTGTTTGGCTTGTGGGGTCTAAAAATCTGAAGAACCCTTGGTTTTACCGCTCCCTGAGCTAGGGTTTGGATTACCAGAAGTGTTTTGCTCTGTTTCATCCCTCAAAGAAGAGGGAATTATATGCAGTCTCTGGAATAATGGTTTCACCCTCATTAGGTGCATCCTCTTTAGGGGAATTTTCTTATGTTTCTTCTAATCCAGGTTGTGGCCCTTCTCCTCATAACTGTACATGGGGTGCGATCATAAACTCATCCCATGTCATAGGATAATTATCTCATAAAGATCTCTCTACCAAGAGTTTTACCAACCCGTGGTGAGTAGCTGCATTCAATTTCCCCTTCCTAACTTCTTCTAAACTCAATTTTAATAAAGAATATAGGAAATTTGGTACATTGACAAGGAGGCCATGCCACAAATGACTCAATAGTTTGAAATGCACAACATGGAAGTATGAAAATCTCCCTTCACAAGTAATGTACCTTATCACATGGATAGCCAGTTGAGAGTAATCTTCTGGAAGAGATGTTCTCTTCGCCCCCTGCTTACTTGTCTCTAATGCAGCGTCTGTGGCTAAGGAAAACTCAGCCCTGGCTGCTCATGCATCATATTCATGAAGAAAAAATTCACTCGTAGCAAGAAGTCCTAAAACCTCTAAAATCCATGCTTCTGAAGCTTCCACCCTTAATCCCTTTACATAGGTAACCCCATTGTTGTAAGTGCGCAAGAATTCCACTGTTATAGCTTCATCGTAACCATAGAGCCTATAAAAATACGTAAGCCAGCCCACGTAGTTAAAGACTTGGACACTTGCTTGATCCTGCAATAAGGATGAGTGATCCCTTGAGTCATGGCATATTGGTTGCCCACCCATTTTTACTAAAAAACTCTGTAACCCAAAAAATCAAATCACTAAAACTTCCTCTACAATTGAAAATGACTTATTAAAAATTATGTTCTCTGTACTCTCAATAACAATTCTACCCTCTTGTACCACCCTTTATTTTTCCTAATCTTAAGGCTGAAATAAAGCTAGATAAATGCTTGGTGTGTTTTTCTGGGGATTATAGCAGATGATGATTTTGAAAAACTAGAGCTGGAAATATGATTTGGGTTTTTGAAAAATTAAAAACTAAAAACTTAGCAGAGAATTTTGTATTCTTTGGGGTTGTCACATCAATCATTACAAACTGACTACGCAATATGGCTTAAGCAAGGGTTATTACGGCAAAACATGAGTTAACGAACTGCCCCCCACAAAAATTATGGCAAGTGTCCTCACATGTGTGGTTAGAAAGTACAAAAACACTCGCATGAAGTACTAATATTAATTACAAAGGAATGTATAATAATAAAAAATGAAATAAAAACAATTAAAACAATAAATGAAGGCATACCTAGAGAGTAATCATGAATAAATGCCAAAATTTGAAAAGATTAGATGACATGTGCGGAGCGAAAAGTAATGAGTGGCATAATAATGATGGGACACGTAAGTGAAAATGGTAGAAAAGGTTGATGGAATGTGATGTGATGGTGAATTTATTGCGAAAAGAGAGATTTTTGTGGGAAACAAAAATTTTACTGTGACTATTTTGGAGTGAAGTCAAAGATCAGGAAGTTCTTCAGCTGGAGGAGGTCCATCAGCTATAGGAGTATCTTCAGCTGGAGGAGATCCATTGGCTATAGGAGGTCCATTGGCTGCAGGAGTGTCTTCAGGTGGAGGAGGTCCATTGACTGGAGGAGTTTCGATTGTGGCAAGATGAAAATAAAATCGCCACAGGAACTCTGCTTTAGTGGTCAGCTTATGGTACAGACTGAGTCTATGACCATTGACCAATAACTTGAAGTAGATAGGGTCAATTATAGACAATTGGACTGCACCATTAGCAAAAACTTTGTCAACCTCAGAAGGACCAAGTCAATGAGTTTTAAGATTACCTTGATTCTCTTGAAGCCAGGAGTCATATAGAAGTACCCAGTGACCAGTAACAAACCATTTATTTCATATATGTGATTCATGCCATTTTTTGCGTTGAAGCTGAACCAACTCTATGTTCTGTAAAGCTACCTTTTGGATCTCATCTAGACAGTTAACTTGTAGGAGTCTCTCTTGCTGAGCTACAGGAAGATTCAAGTTGAGCTGTAATGTTGTTCATAAAGTTTTATGCTCAAATTCTATGGGCATTACAGCAGTCTTGTCATACACCAACTCAAAAGGTGTAAATCTTGTAGGTGTTTTCCATGTGGTAGGGTAGGCCCACATGGCTTCCTATAATTGGCTACTCCAGTCTATTTTTTGCAACTGAACTGTCTTATTCAGTATGGCCTCAATCTCCCTGTTGGTGATCTTGGCCTGACCATTTGCCTAGGGATGATATGGACTAGAAATCCTGTGGCGAATGTTGTATTCCTCCATAAGGGAAATGATCATATTAGAAGTGAACTGAGATCCCTAATCTGTGACCAGTTCCTATGGAACACCATATATGGTAAATATTTCCTCATATAAAAACTCTACAACCCTGTTATCCTTTAGATGTTTCATAGCCCACACTTCCACCCATTTAGTGACATAGTCAGTACAAACCATAATGTAATAGTTGTCATTTGATGGAGGATGAATTGGTCCCACAAAATCTATTCCCCATTTATCAAATGGAGTGACTATTACCTGAGGAAACATAGGCATTTCATCTGATTTGGTGGGTCATCCCATCCGCTAACATCTATCACACTTGCGGGTGTAATTAGTGGCATCCTTATATGGAGTTGGCCAGTAATAGCCTGTATAGAGTATCTTCATGGCTATTTGTTTGGCCACAAAATGGTCACCACAGGGTTCATCATGGTAGGCATAAATCATATCATATGTCTCATCCTCATGAATACACCTTCTCAGGATCTGATCGGGTCCAGTTTAGAAGAGACAGTCGGCCATCCAAGAAAGATTGTCAGTTTTCTCAATTGACAGCCTCTTTTCCTTGGAAGAAAAATGTGGTGGTACCTTTTTGATGTAGAGAGCACTGCAAGAAAACCTTGATGGGCTCCAACTTCTTATCAACTATTAAAACTCCTTTCTTGAACACCCTAACTCCACCAATGTCTTCCTAGGGTGTCTTTTGACTTGCCAAATGGATCAATATACTTCCCCTATCCTCTCTTGACTCTCCAAGCCAAGTTATAGAACTCTGCAATTTCTCCTTTAGGGACACCTTCCCTAAACCAAGCACAATAGCATAAACCTTCACCAGCGACTTGTAACTCAAGACATCACATATTTATACAATTGGTTCCACAAGATGAATCTATACCAGGCAGTACACTATCAAAATAACTCAAAACACTCTTCTATTTCCTCCTCTGGACAACAAGCTCCATACACAGTAAGTTCTAGCCTTCATGGAAGGCATCAGATCACCTAATAGCATCATCTAGGCATTAAAGATGCTTCAAGAAGTTGGTTTGGTCAGTTACAATGAAGTTGTCATTCTTCGAGCAATATTTTGCAAAAGTTGCTCATGCAACATTTGGCAAAAAGACAACTTTTTGGCAACATATGGGAAAGTTTCTATTTTGGGAAAATATCAACCTTACCTACCCCCAAGGATGTGGAAGAGGTTCAAAACATGACAAGAACCTATTCTAAGGACATAAAACACAAACTTCTAACCAAACACTAAAATCACCAAAAGACTAACATGGTCTAACTATGGTTTCAGGAACCTAGGTTTATAACTCACCTTAGGTCCTTCACCTTACACCATAGACCCACACAACCACACACACACAAGGGTGATCTCAAGTATGCACCTTATTACAAACACAAAAGAAAGAAAACAAGAACTTCAAGAGGTGCCCTGCACCACTTTTGAGTAACCAAATAATTGTCAATGTCACCATACCAGGGGGTTTGAGTGGATATAGAAAATAGGTGGCCATCTGGAAAACTATCATTGATGTCATATGGGTCATCATCATTCTATAATATAGAGAGGAAATCAGCCACTTCATTTGTTTTTCCTATTTTATCCACTATTGTGATGTCAAACTCTTGTAGCAACATGAGCCATCTGGCAAGCCTACCTGTGATAGCAGGCTTGTTTACCAAATACTCGATGGCTGCATGATTAGTATGCACAAATATTGGGTAACCGGTTATGTAGTGGTGAAACTTGTTTAGTGCATAAATCATAGCTAGAAGTTCCTTTTTAGTGACTGTGTAGTTCAACTCTGCACCCTGTAAATTCTTTCTTATAAAGTAGATGGCATGCTCTACTGGTCCATATTTTTGCCCAAGGACAGCACCTACATCATTTTTAGAGGCATCTATGTGTATATGGAATGGTAATTCCCAATTAGGTCCTCTGAGAACTGGTTCCTGAGTAAGTACAACCTTCATCAGTAGGAAGGGTTCTCCACAGGATGTTGTCCATACAAATTCTGAATCCTTTGTGAGCATGGAGTACACGGGCCCTATTAATTTGATGAAATCCTTAATGAATTGCCTGTAATAACCAACATTCCCTGGAAATCTATGAACATCCTTCTGTTTGGCGGGAGTATGTAGGTTCATGATGACTGCAATTTTTGTTGGATCCACTTGTATTCCCTTAGCAGAGATGTAATGACCTAACACAACACTTTCCTGCATCATCATGAAGCATTTCTAACTGTTGAGGGACAAATTATGCTCCTCACACCTGGTAAGAACTCCTCCCAAATTGACCAATGCATCCTCATAGGTTTCCCCATAAGTTGTAAAGTTGTCCATGTATATTTACCTGCAATCATGGGAGATATCAGCAAAAATGTTGATGACCACTCATTGGAATGTATTTGGAGCATTACAGAGGCCAAAAGGAAGTACAGAGTAGGAAAACCTTCCCCAAGGGCAAGTGAAGGTTTTTTTCTCCTGATCTTCTGAAAAAATCCTGATCTGGTTGTAGCCACTATATCCGTCCAGGAAATAAAAGTAATGTTTTCCTACTAAGGAATCTAGAACTTGGTCTATAAACAGTAGGGGGAAATGATCCTTTTTGGTGGCATTGTTAAGTTCCCTATAGTCAACACATACTCACCACTTACCTCCTTTCTTTGGGACAATGACTAAAGGTGAGACACATTGGTTGTCAGAAATGGGGTAGATGAAACTGGCGTTAAGTAGTTTTTGCAAATCTAATTTTACTATTTCTCATAACGCAGGGTTTATACACCTCTGGAATTGTCTGACAGGATGATTGTCTTCTTTTAGGAATATCTAGTGGGTACATAGTTTAGGGTCCAAACCCTTCATGTCTGAATAATCCCAGGTGAAGGCCGTGGTATGGTTTTTTGGCAGGTTGGTCAAAGATGTCTGTTGCTGGTTTGTAAGTTGGCTATTAATATATAAGCAATGATCAGGTGAAATGTCTAACTAGTTTGTGAGTTCTACCAAAGATGCATCCATTAATGGAGGCATTTGGACCTCATGGGGGAGCAGTTGGTGGTACAGGTGCTCGACTGTAGGAGAGGGAGCTAAGGCGCAATCAGGGTACAAAGCTTGCAGGGAACAATTATGGGGCTAAGACAGTTAATGGATTATGAATCTTGACCATACTCATTTTGTAGAATATTGGTGATTATGGTGTCCTCCTCCTATAGCTGCAGGAAAGGATCCCTTTCTAACATCATGAGTTGGGCTACTAAATTTACTACCTCAGCCTCCTCTCCAATGTTGGGCCAAATTGCTAAGGCTAAATCCATTTATGGTTGTGCTGGTGGGTATAAGGCTATTGTCTTAGTATGTTGACCATTAGATTTGGTCATACCACCTGAACAACACCCTATAAAGGCATCAATAGTGGCCAACCAACATTGGAAAAGAATCATGGGATAGCCCCCTAATGTGGATTTAGGAAAGAAGATCATAAAGTCTACAGGGTAAGACTAGGTTTCAAGGTGAACAACTATATCCTCCACTACCTCATCAGGTTTGACCGTAGAACTGTCTACGAGCTGCAAGACAGTGGGTGTTTCCCGGAGGGTGGTGATGAGGAATTGTTGCATGATATCCTTTGTCATGACATTTATGGAAGCTCCTATGTCTATAAAAGTGTTTTTGATGGCTGTCCCATTGATAGTTACTTCGACAACCAGGCTACCTAGATCAAAATACTTGGGGACCACTATTTTTTCAAGCATGATATCAGCAAGTTTACCCAGGACATGGACTGTCTGGGGGTCCTTCCTCTTACGACTAATATTTTTAAATTAGGCTTCTTTTATTACCTTCCCATATGTGGGCACATCCTTTATTTCTTAAAAAAGTGGAGTCTAAACATTGATGTTCTTTAATTGGTCTACGATGTCAAAGGTTGCATCTTCTTTATGTTTAGAGTGATCATCTTGCATCCTTTGTGGAAAGGGAGGTAGAGCTGGCTGCAATTTTTCTGGAAACACTGTTGGGCCTACTAGAGTGGACTTTAGAATAGTTTGAGGTAGGGGCTCATCTAGAGTTACTTCAGTTATAATAGGAGGTGTCGGTAGAGTAGTACCTGACTGTAAATGAATGTCATTGATTGTGTAGGCAAGGTACTGGTTTGGATCAACTAAATAGACATTTTTTTGAGGTGTTAGTAGCCTATTATTAAGATTTGGCTGAGGTTGGGTGGGGAGTTGAGTAGGCTTAGGAGGTGTTTTAGTGGCTACAGGAGGTGGCAGAAGTGCTTGTTGTTGTTGCTATTGTGGTGGCTGCAGGAATCCCTGCTACTAGTTTGGCCATTGCTAACCTCCCCGCCACCTAGGATTTTGTTTCCAATTCCCTTGTGGAGGTTTCCAATTCCCTTGGGGTTGTTTCCATTGAGGACTAGGGTATGGCTTACACTAAGGTTGACGATTATTCCAAGGAGGGTATTGGTTATTCACAAGTTTTTGCCATTGATTACTATAAAATAGACCATTTAAAGTAAGAGGGTCCTGAGGCATACCTTTTCTTTATGCCCATGGCCTTTGGTGTGCAACGAAGAATACTTTCTCATCATCTCCTTCAATTGGATTTTAATCAGTGGGTAGCTATGCAGTCTCTATGTTGGCAACCAACTTGCAACGACACTCTCTCTTCTTCTGTCTACAATGTGGACATAATTATGCCAGAATGGCTTCGGCCTCCTCATGCTTCTTTTTCACCTGCATTGTGTCTAACTGGGTGGCCATGTTATTGATAATGTCCTGCTTGAATTCAGACAACAAATGTATGATTTCTGTCCGTGAGGCTCCAATGCCAATAGTTTTTCCTGATGTGGCTTTGTATCCTTTGTCCTTCTTCATCATAGCTCTTGAGTAATTGAGATAGAATTTCTTGATATCACCCCATGTGGATTGGGTGTTATCTCCTCTAGCCTCAAGATCCAATACCTCAGTGCATCCTTCATTTATACCCCATAGAAAGAGAATTTTGGGATTCCTCATTAAGCTGGTGATGAGTATTTTTCTGCAAGTTGAGAAAGAATCTTGACACATAATCCTCTAGACTTTCATCCTCCTTTTGGGTCATCTTGAAGATGTCATCCCCTCTCACATCATTTCCCCTCCAATATTCTTTATATTTTGGCAAGAACATTACCTTCATTTCTTTCCAATCATGAACAACATCCTAACCTAAGCCCATAAACCATCTTAATGCTAACTCTTTGAGAGTTGCATGAAACAATTTGAGCCTATGGGCTTCTATGGTGTAGTCCTAACTATGGAAAATGATGTCAAACTCAAAAATAAATGTATATGGATCTTCGGTCACTAGGACATAAAATTTTGGAAGCGTTGAAGAGGGAATATTCTTGAGGTTGTGGTTATCATGCTGATCAGTAATGGGAAATGGAAAGGTAGGAGGGTTCACCATCCTAGGTGGATGCTGAGTGAGTCCTTGTAGTTGGTAAATGAATTCTTGAGTGTCTGGGTATTGAAGTCTGAGATTGGCTAAGGCTTCTGCAAATAGATTGAAATCAAGCTGACCTTCTAGAAGGTGAAATTTTAGTGGATCACCTTTAGAAGATGATGATGATGACGATGCTGATATAGGAAGGTTGACAATTTCATCCATGAACTGACCCTCCTCTTCATCTTTTTCGGGTACAAAGATATCTCCTAAACAATTATTGGGGTAGTTGGGTAAGTACCTTCCTAGAGAGTCTCTTCTTCTTATATGCATACAGGTAAATGAAAGATTGTGGTGGTGGAGTGAAAGACTTTTTGATAGAAAACCCTATTTATAAAGGATGTACATGCTTTAATTGAAATCTATAAATGGCTGAGTAAAATAACTTGGCTCGACACCATCCCTGGCAACAATGCCAAAAATTATCAGTTCTATTAAGGTATCAAATACTAGGCAAGTACCATAACTCAGGGATTGGACATCCGACCGAGCAGCTATCCTCCTTTATAGAAACTCATTTAATTTATCAACCCAGGGATGTATTACTTGAAACGAGTCAGAAAATTATATGCACCAAGGATTCTTACTCAAACCATGCTATGGGTGGAGGAAATGAATTTCTTTTGAAAGGAAACTATTCTATAGCTGCAGGAAGTAAATTGCTTTGAAATGAAACTATTCTATCACTGTAAAGAATGTTGGAAAGGAAATGCAGAAGTAAAAGTGCTTGAAGGAACACTACAACTTGAAAAAAATAGAAAAAATAATCATAATGCTTCAATAGTTCTACCTCTTTGGCTATAGGAAGTGCTATACTATCTTGCAGCTTTTGGCTGCAGGAACTGGGTTAACACCAGATTTACAAAACCAAGATACAGGAAACTTAAAATATATGCAAATGATCCTATCTAGCTAACACAGATTCCTCACCAAGTTGGCCCCCTTGAGTGAGTATCCTGACTCAATTAGACTAAACTGTAGGTTTAAAACTTCATTTGCTATTGATCAAAACGTATTACAAATTTCAACTGTAAAGCAACAGAATGTAAACTATAACTGATAACACCCTCCTTCTCACACAAGAGCAGGAATTTATTTAAAGAAGGAAAACATATAATTATTATCTAGTCACACCATAAAGATAGGCGAAGCTTTTATTACAACCCTATTAAATATGAAAGGAAACTATAAAACTGGAGATTGAATAGATCCATGAAAGAGGAAATAAATAATTTTGACAACAAATCCAACTTCCCACTCTTCCCAAGATTTCATTAAAGAATTTATTATTATGCTTGGGTCTTTTCTCGTCTACTGCCACCTTGATCATCCTAAATCCATCTGTGTTGCACCTGAGGTTTCTCTATGTGCACCTGCTGTAAGACTGGGTCGAGCGTCCAGCATATGGGCACATTTTACCTGGTTAAGGTAGCGGTTGCTAATTCGATGCATTGTACTCTAGATGTTAGAGACATTTATGATAACAGACATCAAGATACGCATACATCATTCATGTTTAAACAAGAAATTCATTTCAAGGAGACATAACCATAATTCCAAAATAAGTAATCTCGCATTTTCATCCAAGCATAGCGTATTTAATTTTTTTTAACCACAAAATGGGTTTGGTGGAAGCATGCCACATTATAGAAAATATAATTAAAAGTATCTGGAAAAGTATGATGAAAAAAAGGAAAAGATCTTAGAAAAAGATGTCCTAGGGCTTGTAAAGTATGGCATTAATATGCCCTATCAAACTGTATGTTTGATTCACTAGTGGAAGGAGTTAAGGGTTCTATCACATTAAGGTAACAAGATATAGCATGGCCATTGGGAAACATAGGTATATCCACATGTTCAGACAAGGTCTAGTCAATGAGTTCAGGCTGGTGGACTAGTTGTAAGTTATCATTAGGATTGGTTTCAACTGACTCAAAAATCATCATTGAATTATGTTCATATCTTTCAAATGTATCGATGAGGTCTATAACAACACCTTCCTGAAGGTCATCTAGATCAAAAAGAATCTCACTATTCTTACTTTAGTCATCGTATATATTGTGTTAACCAAATACAAATGGTCTTACACATGAGCTTTGTGCCTCTTCAAATTGGAATGCATATTTATGTATCACATATACTTCAATTTTCATTTTGGCATCAAATAATGAGTCCCATTCATATTCATTAGAATTTGTCTCAGCATAATGTGGCCAATCTAGAACATGAGTGATTATCACTAGCTGCCCCCAGTTAGGATGACTATTTTCTTGTTCATTTGTTCCTTCATCAGATTCATTTTCCTGAGAATCATTTTGGTTATCGTCAAGTGCTTGAACATTTTTTTTCAGTATGGATATTTCTTCATTAGTATCAAACTCTTCTCTTATTTTGTGGTATATCCCTTGAGATGATAATTGTGTTAAAATCATGCCTTCTTGATTTCTCAAAGATTGAGAAATGTATAGCTCTCCTTGATAATTGGGGTTTTCTTCTTGTACATATAACAATCGTTCATATGAAAATGGAACAATTTCAGCTTCTTCCTTAGATTCTTCATTCTCCTTTGTCCATCTTGAATGGGTGGGATATTTTCTTCCTCTTTGTACCCTAACCCTGTTTTATCTTTGGGATCTCTGAATTTCATGAGAATTGGATTAATAAGACCTTTATTTTTGTTGAGGGGTCCTTGATATCCTATTTGTTTCATAATATGGAGACCACATCCATATTGTTGAGTTGAAATCTGAACACGTTTAACCTCTTAATGAGATTCATCTTTTTCCTTATATAGCCACTTTAGGATGTCATTGTCCTCATTTTCCTCTGCTACTAATTTACCTCTTACAAAGGTTCCATTATAGATAGTTTGTACTTTAGGCTTTGTGGACATTGTAGATAATGAAGGTTTTCCTTGTGATCTTGGTGAAAGAGATAGTGTTGTTATTGAAAGTAGTTGGTCTACCTTGTATTTGCCAACCCTGTTGTCTTGTAGTTTCAACTTCTTTTCAAAATCTCTCAAAATGGTTGATGTTTTACTTTATGGTTGTTCTTTCATTGTTTCTCTATTATGTAGGACCATTCTTTCATTTGATTGGAAAACATTGGTACATGATTGGAAATAGCTTGTGTCCACTAGAATTGTAATCTCTTCTTGGTTATAGGAAATTTTCAAGCATTGATGCAAAGTTGAAGGAATTTCCTTCTCATGTATCCAAGGTCTTCCTAAGATAATGTTATATGATAGATTCAGATTTAATATATGGAATACCACATTTCTCTCCATGAGCCCAACTCTGATTGACGATATTACTAACCCCTTAAATGACCTTTCCTCATCATCATATGCCTTGATAGTTATTCTCTTTTTAGGGTCTATATCCTAATCTAAGAATCCTAATGCTTTGACCAGACATAGAGTACAGATATTTAAGTCTGCTCCTCTTTCTATCAATACTTGTTTCCCTCTATGTCTATGGATCAATACTTCTATTTGTAAAGGCAAATTATGAGGGTGACTTAGAGAATTGTCATATTCTTCTTAAAAGGATAAGTAGTGTGGTATAGTCAAATGTCCAACCATGGATTGAAATTTATCTACATCTAGATTGTTAGGAACAATTGTTTCAACCAAAGCCTTTTCCAAAATTTCTTTGTGTGACAAGGAAATTTTGAGTAGTCCAAGAATAAATATTTGTCCAGGATTTCTTTGCAATTGATCAACCAAACTATAATTAGATGATGAAGATGATGAGGCTTGTTTGGTTGATGTTGGCTTTAATGATGTCATTAATTTTGAAGAATCTCCTTTCAGTGTCACTTTAGCTTGGCCTCTCGTTACTGCATTAGTAGATTCAGCTTGTTGTTTGTCTTTAATTATGATCACATTAATGTGTTGATCCCAAGCTTCCAACATGTTGATAGTTTCATCATGAGAATAAGTATAATTCACTTGATTTCCTTTGGTATTGAGAGATTCTCTTTTCTCATAATTGGGAAATAGTGTTTTAAATGGTGTATGGTCCTTATTCATCTTCTGTCCATCCACTATGATTACTTCATTATCAATCAATTCTTGCAATAAAAGTTTAAGATTCATACACTCATTCATCTCATGGCCTTTGTTTTGATGATATTCGCAATAATGAGCATCATTCCACCATTTTGGTTTGATTGGTGGTTCATATAGTCTATCTATGGGTAGAGTAATAACCTTGTGAGTGAAAATCTTGTGTAATCCAGATTTGAGAGACTCTCCAAGAGGTGTGAATATTCGTTTAGGACTATTCATGAATGGTGGTTTTTATTGTTTTTATTCTTGATTGATTCGCAAGTTAGATGTAGTATTAGGAACCTTCGGAGGTAGTAGTAGAAAGATTAAATGTTGGCTTCTTTGTCTTTACGTTTTGAGCTTCCACTACCCCATCATTTACAAGATTTCGATTCTTCTTCCAATACTTGGACTTATCTTGGTTGTTATTTGCATTAGTATAAGATCCATTGAAATCTTTATAAAGCTTGATCTCTCCTTTTTTAACCAAGGTATCTTCAATTTTTATCCCCATATTGATCACTTTCTCAAATTTTGAAATACATTGAAGTTGAAGATTGTGATTCATCTTCGTTACAAGATTATTAATGAAAATTTCCACCTTCTCTATTTTGGGAATCAAGCGAGGATATCTTGCAAACATACTTCTTCATCTCTGCAAAAATGAGATGAAAGGTTCACCGACACATTGTTTGGTGTTTCATACATCGATCATTGTAACAAGATGTTGGATATTATATGAATATTGTTGCATGAATCGATCTACTAGCTCTTCAAAAAATTTAATCCCAGGAGGTAATTTAGAAAACCATTCTGCCACCTATCCACCTAAGCTACATAGAAATAACCTCATAAGGTATGTTTGTTCATGTATGAATTCCATAATAAGACTATAAAACCCTCGTATGTGATCTTGAGGATTTGTAATTCCTATGTACTTATCATATTTTGGTATGTCCACGTTGAGTGTAAATAGTGGCATATGAAGATTGCAATCAAAACGCATCGAAAAAAGTGCATCTAGTGAATACTTCTTCATAAGTGTGTCCTTTTCCTTATTTATGTCAAGAATTTGAGTTTGCAATGCTTCAATCTGTTTGATAAGAGTAGCCATAGGATTGTATTCTTCATCTATTTTGAGAAATTTGACATCAAAGTCTTGAGCTAACTTGATTCCTATAGTTGATAGATGCATGAAGTATTTCTCTTTGTCAGCCATTAATATTTTATCCATGATCTTTTGAAATCTTGAATCTTGTTGGAATTTTACAATATATTCGTGTTATCTCTTCTCCCTCTTCATGATTATCATTTTTAGTGTGTGTAGCCCAGTCATTCTCATTTCATGTCATATTGTCGTTGTTGGTATGTGATTCTAGATTGATAGTTTGATTAGAAGTGAATGGGTCTTGATTTGGATCCTATTGTGAGTCTGGTATGGGTCATGTTTGAGAAATGTGTCCAATATCAATTTGTTCAAAATGGCCACTTCTTGTCAACACCATCTAAGATTGAATAATTCCTGATTTGAAATGATGATAAATCTATCACATATTGTTTTAATATTGGATAGACTAGCTTAACAATTGGTCAAAGATGATGAAAGATGATGTGGATTAGATCATGTCTGAGATTGTGATGAAGGTTAGATTTACATTGATATTGATCTCTAAACAAGAAAGGTTGATGTGATCAATTGGAACTAGTAATAATTTGTTGAAACAAAGGAAAATTGGACTAGTCTTTAAAAATCAAGGTTTGATGTTAGATATCTATATGTTTGATGATTGGATCTGAAAGAGAATCTTAAAGGGTATCCCAAAAGTGAATTGAGTGTGATAGAAAAAGTACATAAATTCCCTCTATTTTACAAATGAAGAAATGGGATATCCTTGCTAGAAATAATGAAACATAAACCAGAAATGACCTTTTAACTAGAGACAACTTAATGATGTCTAGAAATGATGAAATTATCTGGAGATGACTAAAAATGGATTGGAAACAACATAATCAATACAAGAGATGATGTTTTAAACCCTAGAGACGATGAAACAAATAACAGAGATGATGTTTTACAAATAGAGACAATGTTTTGAGTGTAGGAAATGACCTTTTTAGAATACTTTAGAATCTGTGTCTGAATGACAGTCAATAGTTTGTAAATTTTAAATATCTCATGTGTATTTCCACGTGTTTTTTCTTGTCCAATTAGTGATACAAACACACCAAACAGAGTGATGTCTTTTGTCTTGATAAGGAGTGTATGTTCTTTATATTTTTTGTGATTAGAGCCACAAATGAAAACACACCTATCCCTATGAACTTGTCTTAGTATGAAAATATTTGCTCGCTAACTTAGGTACACACTCAAGAGCTAATTAGAATATGACCACTAAAGACCATGCAATGGATCAAGCAATTTCAGATTATCTGACTCCAAGTGCTAATGAGGGTATGATATGGTGAGTGTCTTAGGTAGGTTACTATCTTCCTTGCACAAATATTATCACCTTTCGGAGGTGAACTAGGTGGTCTTCTATTCTATGGAATTTATTGAGGGTCTCTAGTCGAATACATCCTCTGTATCCGTGCAAGAATGATTTAGGTGTATAGCCCCACAGATAACCTTAGCACAAGTAGTCATGTAAATGTGATTGAGACCTTAGAGACCTACTTTATGTTATGCGAGAGTCGAGTATAAGTTCAAATAGTATTTGAATTCTGAGGCTTTGGCCTCAAGAAGAAAATTTTATTAACATGAGTTGGAGTGGTATGGCTGACACCTCATTCTCATGTGGGTCATTCCTGGGAGATTTTTACCTCAACTAGTAGGCCCTCTAAAGATTAAAATAAGAATTGAAATTGGATTAGATTCAAGGGTCTACTTTCTGATTTTCCCAATGGGAAAGAGAATACTTCCCTACCTTGTCACCTTTCCCAAACACACCAAACAAGGTTCAATTACCAAGAATTTCAACTCAAAACTTAATCTTGATTTTGAGTTTCTAATTTTCTTAATGGGAAAAGAGAATAACCCTATGATGAAATTCAGAATTAAATTCATATTCAAATTAGATGCCTAAAAATTATTATGAAACACAATGTCTAGTTGATCTCTAAGGCAACCTGCATGACGAACATTAGTAGCTTTTGTGTTTTGTTTGCAAAGCTTCGTTAATCAAGTCTTTGACAATGTCCTACAGATAATTGTTAAGTTGTTTGAAGAATCAAACCATAAAAAATCAAACATTAGTCAAATTAGTCCATCAACCTAATCAAGAAATAATTTTATGTTTTTTCTCTTTGTTTTACAGACGACGAAATAGTGACCCAAACTGATTTTTTACTGAAAATGATGAAATGACCACTGAAAATGATGAAATGTCCTGCAGATGACAAAATAACTACCAGAAACGTTGAAATATCCCATAGATGACAAAATAAAATCCAGAAATGACGTAATGCAAATTTTATACCTTCCGAAGATGATGAAATCCTAACGAGAGACGATGAAATGCATACAAGAAATGTCATAAGAAGGTCAGGAGATGACGAAATAGTCCTAGAGATGATGGAAGATCTACTGGAGATGACGTTTCTACTATCTTTTGGCTGTCCTGTAGAACATAATGTCATTTTTTTTCAAAAATCAGGGCTAATTGCCTCACAGTTGGTGCCAAAATGTGATGTGTTTTATTGCATATCTACAATTCTACCACACAACACTCAATAAGACATTACATTAGTAGGTTAGCATCAAATTTAATCCAATTCAAGCCATTAAACTACTAAAATCATCGTATTGCTTCCTACATAAGAAGATTCAAATGAATTACACAAAAATGCTCTCAGATTAGCACTAATTCATATTGAATGGACAATCACATGATGGAAGATATTTCCAAAAAGGCCTAAATGCATCTAATTATGGTGTTATTCAAGCTAAAATGATCTCAATTATGCTCCTAAATACATGAATTGATCACAATTGCTATGAAAATGAATGAAATTATGCTAAATTGCTCTAGACTGGTACTAGCATGACCTTATTATTTAAATGCACTCTATATGCAAATGAGCTAAGAAGGGTTGATTATATAGAATTTTTATTGGAGGAAAATTTTGAATTCAAATTTGAATTTGAGTTCAATGGTTGTGATTCATCCATGAGTGATGGTTGAGATTGAACCTTGAGTGATCCATGTGTATTATATCTCATTGGTTGATGAGTTGACTTTGATACCACTTTGAGGGAATATAAATGAGGTATTTAATTAATTCAATTTAATCAATACTTTAGCCATAGGATTTTAGATTTTGCTTTGATTTATTAGGCTAAGATTAATTAATGAATTAATTGGCTCTTTGATGTTAGGTCATTGGATTTCTGATTATCGTTGAATTATGGAATTAAATCAATTTAACTTAATTACACAATTAAGATTAAAATTGAATTCGATGTCATGATTAGAACCTAGGGCAATTCATTTGAGATTTAGGCCTCTGGTTAGACCAGACCAATTTTAGCTGATTACAGATCTTAATGAAGGTAAGTTAGGTATTACAAAAATATCTTGGTGAGGTAAAGGAAATAAGATTCCATGAATATCATCAAACTAAAGGCCATGGAGGGTCCTGGTGCCAAATGGAGAATGTATTTTGAGGTAATTATTTTTTTTGGTAGTTTGGGTTTTTTTGAAACAATCAATAAAATATAAAATAGCACTTTTAGCAATTTTAATCAAATCAGGCATTTCTTATATCTTTCTAGTTGCAAGGATGAATACACATTCTTATATGAATTTATAATTAATTAAATAACGTAATAAATTATACATAATTAATTTAGGTAAATGAGTTGCATAAGAAAACATTAATGCTAACTTAAATGTGGGAACTAAATGAATTTTAGTTCACTTTTTTATAGATTATGTTAGAATTAAGAAAACACACACAATTAAGAGCGGGTAAATCAATTGTGCAAAAAAACTCAAAACCGTTAACCAAATTATAAATTTAATCTTAGATCTGAATGATAAACATGAAAGCAAGATCACAACATAGTAATCAACATATAACACCAAGATTTTTGGCATGGAAACCTAGTTAAGGGAAAAACTACGGTGGGGATCAAACCCACAAGATGAATGTCCTCTCTCAAAAGCACTATACCCTAGTATGAGTATTACAAAGGGGAATGCACATGCATTCATGAACACTTTCTAGAGCTCACTACTAAAATAAAATAAGGGCTTCAACCCAAAGGAAGGCTCACTATCTTATAGAAACCTTTGATTACAATTCATAGTGGACAATAGTCTATAACTCACGAACTGACTAACAACATCTCTGATATGCCAAAATAGTTCCAATGTAGTACATCAAATCTCTACCTCAATTGTAGATTTCACTCATACCTCTTATCATAGAATCTAGCACACCTTTGCAATCACAAATGGTTACATCTTTATGTACATTACATCAATTTATCTCAACTAGGTCGGCCAGGGACCTAATTACAAAATATTAATTCATTACAACTCAATACACAATGTGATCCATTGAATATGGGTTAAGACATATAAATGATCCATAACAAAATCCTCAAACACTCTCCAGATCCATAAATCATGTCATGATCCTTCACAACCCGCTACACCACCATGTCAGCCAAGAATAATTAAGAACATCAGCACGCCACATGAAAATATTCAAAATTGATCACATAATCCAACGTGATCCAAAAACATGAATAGGACATTATCTAGAAACATCAGCAAGTAACATGAAATGCCATGACATCATTAGGAATAAATCTTTCTCATAATTCATACTCATATTTGCACTGTTCATCAGGAACACTAAACAATAACACTGTCATAAAAGAAAAATAGCTTTCCAACATCCAAATCATGAACCACTCAAGTTGAGGAAACACGTCAATGTCCTGAGCTCACCACCAAGTTAGAAACCAAGAATATTTCATAACTAATCCAATAATTGAAACAAGGCCACTTCCTGAACAACCAAAATACCAAACTCTAATAAATCCTACATAGCTCACTCAAACCATTATGTGAACCTTTGTAAGTTGACATAGATCAACTACAGAAATTAATGAAACCATTTTGTACCTTCACAACATCTGATATTCAAAATAGTAGTTGTACCAAAGTAGTCTTCTCACTGAACATCTAAGGAACACACAAGATCATTGTCATCAATAGTAGGTATATATTGACATCAATCAAAATACATTAATGTCAGCACATATATTCACAATACTCAACAATATCACCATTTGGTATTGATGGAAATATATGATGTGAAAAATCAAATCAATACACAAAGAAACCATACCAACAAGATTACCAGCAATATCCACAATATCTTTCAAAGTCTCTAAAAATCCTTCTCAATCAGCAAACAATATCTTCCATATGACTATCCCTCCTCAACATACTTATTTTTCACATGATTCTCTCTCCCCCTTTGACATCAATGGCAAAGGAACATGTATGCACTAAGTCATAGAAGACAAAAAAAAATCTCTCTTAAAAACTGAACAACATACCTCATAACTACTAACCACTACTCCCCATAAGGAGTAGCCTCAAAAAACATCAATCCAGAATAGTGATGATCTCTTTAAGTACATTGGACTGATGCATATTAATGCATCTCTAGCTCTGATCAAGAGGGGAAATAACCCCAATTTTACCTCAGAGATACTCAAAATTATTCTTTGGCAAGAGCTTCATGAAAATATCTACAATATTTTCTTTTGTAGACACATTATCCAATCTGACTTCTTTCTCACTGACCTTGTCTCTCAAGAAATGATATTTGATATAAATATGCTTTTTATTTGAATGCAAAACATGATTCTTTGAAATATTGATAGCACTTTAATTGTCACAATGGATAGAAATATGCTCATCAATACTCATTCTGATATATTCCAGCATTTTATTCATCCATATCACTTGTGTATAATTAACAACAGCTGCAACATATTCAGCTTTAGTAGTAGATTGTGATATACAATTTTGTTTCTTACTTTCCCATGAAACTAATCTCTTACCCAAGAAGAATGTTCCACCACTTGTGCTCTTTTTATCATCCACATTACCTTCCCAATGTGTATCAGTAAATGCAATCAATGTAAAATCATCATCCTTTCCATACCATAAACCATAATAACATGTTCCTCTCAACTATCTGAATATCCTCTTAACAACCAAAATATGTGATTCATTTGGTTCTTCTTGAAATCTAGCAACAATGCAAACAAAATTCATAATATCTGGTCTAGTTTGTGTCACTACAGCGAATCCACGTGATTAGCTCCCTTTTTTTCTCCCATTATTGATTCTACCCAGTGTTTTAATGTATTTCTCCTCCATTTTTTTTCAAAATGTAGGCACTACTCATCAATTTGGTGCTCCTCATAGCATTCATTGCACCTAGAAGAAAAGTTCAATGCTAATTTAGGCACTATGTAATGTCTGTATTTTCTCTAATATCTTTTCCTACATTGATGCCTACATACATGTTTATTGAACGAGTGGGCACATACTTAGGCACTCTGTTAAAGTGTATTTTTTTGGCCTGTCATATTTTATTTTCATGGTGTGTTGATTGTTAGGATATTCTTTAGATTTAGTGTCATTGCTTCCCATATATCTCTTATTTCCTATCCTAACACTTTATTGTTTTCCTCGTTCATGGTAACTTACCCCTTATTTTTTGCATAGTAGCTTAAAGTATTTATCACACCCTCATGGAGGTTAAGTTCTTTAATCAAAATATGTTGTGAGGTTGTGGCTGGATGGCTGGATGTTGTGAGGTTATTGTGTCACATCCTAGTGACAGTTAAGACAAATGGTAGCTAGTAGTTGTGAGGCCGCATGATGGTTTGTGGACGGTGATAAAAGTGTTGTCACATCCTCCTGAATTAAGAAATTAGTATGGTTTTATGCCACAATAGAGAAAAGTACCGACACCTGTTGAAGACCTTTGTCCTCGTGTCCCTGGAATCCTAAATTGCAATCTAACAAAATGGTTCTGAGCTAGTGATGAAATGAATTGATAACCTAGGTTGGGTATGTCCCAACAGTGTGACACTTTATTTGGGTTACTCAATTATATCATTGTTTTGTGAGGAGTTGACATGTGTCCAAAAAATTCTTGAAGGAAATGTTGAATGAACCCACAGCTGTTTGTTGCAAGCACAATTGTATGGGTTATGACCAATGGGTGATCGCCATATGGAGCTGATGTAATAGTGTATTGTAGATGTGTATCAATTGAAGTTGTGTGACCTCCATGCTCAGCGACCAAGATTGAGATCAATGACTGATATTCAAAGATTTAAAGGATTATACCATGGCTAGTCGAGTTGATAATTGATCCATGCGACATTAATTTTGAAATGATGGCCGAGTTAATTTTCAGATTACACTGAAGATTTTGAGATTATGTTTCTCATTTTGCACAATTGTAGTTGGATTTGTTCAGTCAAGAGTTCAAGGTACATGAACATATTTACAGAGCGTCTAATGCTATTGGGGGTGATTTTCATAAACTTTTAAGTGTTTTTTTCTCTCTGTTCTCAAGAAATATTTTTCAATAGGGATTTTTCTAGTTCTTATTAATTGTCAAATTGGATTTAGGAGAAATGAGTCAAGAGAATGTATCAATGTCTAATTCTCAGACTGGTTCTGCTAAAAAGAGTCAAACTAGGGCTTATTAGCAAGATTTTGTTGATTTGTTACCCAAGACTACCGACGCTCTATCTGCAAATGAATACGAATGGAGGGATGATTGTTTTATGTGTATGAATATAATCACTGATGCCTCAAGATGGGATTTTTTTATTACTTTTTCAATAAAATAATTAAGGGCCCTCCAATGTCAAATCTCAGAGGTTTGAATTTGGCCAAGTTAATAGTGTCATATTTCTTTATTAATGTATATTTCCTTAGGGAATTATCCCTTAGATACTGCCCATCAACCAAGGTTATTATAAGGGAAAACCACAAATCCCTTGTGACAATTGACAGAAGGAGTTTAACTGAGGCTTTTGGGATCACTAGTGCTAATTGTACCAAAATTGACTTTGAGAGAGAAAAGAGGAATTATGCATCTCATAGGTGGGTATTTAGAAAAAAAAGTGGTTCCTAGGTTCATGTCCATGGGACCTGATAGAAAGACTATCCCAATTCATGACAATGTAGAGGAGTCGTTTCCCCTCAAATATTTTCAACATTATTTTATCTACATAGTTTAGGGGCTTTGCAAGGTTTTTGGACTTGATGTGGAAGATAAGGTTTTAATTGATATAATGTGTATGGTGATGGAAATCCAAAACCTGTAAGTCAATACAGACTATGGCTTTGTACCATACTTGGTGAATGTCTTACATGAAGGCATGGTTTCTATCCAAACAAACCTTGTAGTGATTGATTTCAAATATTACCCTTTATTGTGACATTTGATTTTATATTTCAATATTGATAATATAGATAAAAGGTTGTAATTGGAGAAGTTTTCCCCATCAGGAGAGAGTATTATTATGTAGTGTTGGACAAGAGTGTGGGATATGAGCCACCCGGCCCCTAGTTTTACATATTTTCATAATTAGATTGTTTCCCCCATCATGAACCTTTTGGGGAAGGACAGAAATAGGCTAAGTCTTCAGGTGAGAAATTTGATAAGGACAACTAAAGAGGTTTTAGATGGGCCATTTGATCACAACTAGGGTGATTTTTATTTCTTTGATAACTTCACTGTGTTCAGAGCTTATGGTTTCCTGCAACCTTGTCATAAATTATTGATATGTGTACCTAACAAAGTTTCTTTTATTGATTTTTTCTGGCAATTATTGCTAGTTAAGAGGGAATAATTGCAAGGTAAGAGAAGGGGTAATCCTGTGCCCAAATTTATTAAATTTATATAATTCTCCATTGGAAAGAAGGTATTTGAAGAGCTCAACACATTCTCGAATCAATTCAAGTTGGAGACTGATCCTCGCAAGTTCTCTGATGCAAAGGGTTTTATCAGGGGGACATTTGTGTAGATGATTAGTTGGGTGAAGCTTCCTCCTCGTGATCCTTTGGAGGATGAAGATGTAGTGAGAAATTTTTACTTCAAAAAGGATGTTCTATAAAATAGGGAAAATGGATGAATCTGATGATGTGTCAATCAAGGCTGATTGAGGTAAATAATGATTTCCCAGGATTTTAGCCTGATTTACCTCCTCTTCAAAGAATTTAGGAGATGATGAAAAATTATGAAGCTTTGATGTCTTAAATGTCATCTCTTCCACCTCAGAAAAAAGAAAGAGAAATTATAGTTTCAAGTTCAAATGATGATTCTAAATCTTCCTCTTCTACTGAGGAACCCCCTTCTAAAAGGGTAAGGACTAGGCCTCAAATTCAGGAGTATATCTATAATGGTATGGCTGATAGGGATGATCATGAAGTTGATCAAAGAAAAATGGGGCTCAGGGAGAAGCTTAGTGAAGGGCATGGTGATGGTTTGGAATTATATAAGGATCGACCATTGGACAAATTGATAGATGATAGGGAGATTTCTTCTCAAAAATTCTTACAAGATGAAGATTTCATACATACTAAAAAGTTCAAAATTTTATTGATGAAGTTGAAAGGAAGAGATGTTAAGAGGTTGATGGATGAAGAGGGACAATCTTCTAACTCGGATCGACAGAAGGTTTCTCTTTCTACTTTGCAACAATATGATCCTGATTCATAACAATTGACCAGTGAAGATGTCAGGAAACTTCTCATGGATAGTCGTATGTTATTTCTTCCAGGGTGGGATTTGTAGTCCACATTTATTATTGATTAAATTAGGAATCATACTGACCCTATTTTTTCCTTTGAGAATGAGTATGGTGATTTATTCATAGGTTGTGGTTTCAACCCTAAATAAAAAACCCTTTCTATTTGGTAATTGGCCCCTACTGCATACAAGCCCATGTGATAAGTATTGGTGAAGAAAGGCAAGGTGATGTCATCATTAAGATTGTTTAGATTAACTTCTTCTGTGGATATTTTACACATGCTTAACCATGTTTCAATGATGAATAAGGCAATTCCAGAGGAATTAGATAAGAGGAATAAGGAGATGTATACTGACTAGGTGACCATGTCTAACAAGTATGAGGAGGTCATGTTTGAGATTTCAGAATTGGAAGACACATTAGAGATTTATGTTTCAAGGTTTTGTCTCCTCCCACCTACAGAGCCTACAAATGAAAAAATAGTTGTAGGTGAGGCAGTTGTGTCTCAAGATTTATAGAACATGTTGGTGGATTATGCTAGCAGGATTGAATCTTTAGGAGAGGAAGTATAGAAAAAGATTGTCAATTTTCTCATGCAAGTTCTTCAACATATGGTTGACAAGGTCAAGTCTAAGGTTGATCTTGTTCATGGTTCCTACTCTTCTTTAGTTCAATCTGAGAGGTTATGGGATGATTTTATTTCCTACTTGGGTCCTTTTTTCACTAAGTGGTCAACAAGGTCAATTCTTATAATCCAATTGGATGTTGTAACAAGATACAAGGATGATCTGCCTCCTATTCTTGAGGACACAAAAGAAATGATCAATTTGGTAGTTTCTTTATTGTCATTCTTCAAGGGGAAGAAACAATTAATAAATACCAAATTATAATCCTAGTAGGCCTTGACCATCCTCTAGTTGCACATATTTTAGATAAAAACATGAACATGAAAGAAGTAGATGGGTGGAAATCTAATTTTGATCTCATCTACCCAAGTGTGGATACCATGATTTTTGTTGATAGTGATGTTGATACCCCTGAGTTCATTGATTTTTTTGGATTTGATAATTAATTTTGAGAATAGTTTTACCAAGTTCATGAGAGACTCACAAACTACTACAGATGTCAAGTGGGCAAATTTTGTCTCACAGATGGATAGTTTGAAATCTTTCAGGTGTTAGGGAGAGCAAGAAGTAAATAGATTGAGTTCTTTTACTGAGGGAAAGAGCATACAAGTTACTCAATTAAAAGGCTCAGCCTCTCCTTTTTTCTTTTTTGTTTTTTTGATCTTATTGTGTGATGATAGGGCCATTAAAAGACTTCAGGGAGGTGAAGCAGTTATCTACATGGACATCTTGCCAGGATCATGTATGCCACGGATGTGCCACATTGTTAGGAATGAAACTGGTAACCAACTTGAAGGTGACAGGCTAATTTCAGTGCCCTTGTTTTTTTCCAATTATTTTTCTTGTTGTATTTACTCATAGCTTGCAATAGACACATCACCATTTGGCTCAAGTGTTTTTTTGTTGTGGTTCTGGCGGTTGAGATTTTATTTCCAGAGAATCAGTTTTTGAATGTCTTGCAAGCTTGTTTGCTTTGTTGAGATAGGTTGGGAATAGAATCTCTATTTTGATTCTATTCAAATAAATGATATGAATCTTGTTTCATCCCCCAAGTTATATAACTGATTCTAGGATCATTTGTTGAAGTTTCCCAAATTTTGTATTCATAGAGAGCATAATAGAAATGGTGTTAAGTCTTAGAATTTTATAAGTTGGTATTATGAGACGTGTTTGATAATATGGTGTAATGGATTCACTATTTTATAGATCTATGTGGTTCATCTAATTATCTTTATGTTATAGTGAAATTATCATATGAACGGAATATAAAGTATTTTCTTTTTCATCCTTCCGTCATGCGGATGTGATTTTATAATTCTCATGCTCTCTTTCAAGGAAAGGATTAAATATTGCTTGAATTGAAAATTATGAGAAGTGTATGTATGGTATAAATTTGATGATAATATTGTTTATGTGGGATTACATATATGTTAGGCATATTCAGTAATCTTAATCTTGTGTCTTTGTGAGAAGTTAAACGTAAATTTGGATGTGTCTTATATTTTTTTGACTCGATTGCACTATAGGTTAAGCATTGGTCTAAGTCATGTTAGAATATTGTTTGGAGAGTGAATTAATCCATAAATATGAAATTATTTGAATTTTTTTTGTTGATTTCATGGTAAATTATTTGTATTCTCAATAAGAAACTAGAAGATATGATGATAACTATTTTTTTTTAATGTTCCTGCAGCCATTGGAACTTTGGTCGTTGACTGTTCCTGTAGCCACTGGAACTCTATTCTTTGACTGTTCCTGTAGCAGAGGAATAATAGAGTAACTTCTTTTTTTTGCTAATAAATGTGCTTCTATTATCTATTTTAGTCTTCTTTAGTTGTTGATTTATGTTTAGCACTCATGCTATTTATTTTCAAACATTTTCCTTAAGTATTATTTCCTTTCAAGGTCTATGTTAGTATGACTACTAGACAGTACTAGCGCACATACAATGCTGACCCATTTCAAGTTCACATACCTGAGTTGGTAAATAAATGATCCCTCATGATGAGTAAGATAACTACTTAGGCTAGGTCTCATGGAAAGAGGGTTTTATTCAAGGAAGAGATTAAATCCTTTTAGATGAATTATGGTGATTTGGGAAAAATAGTAGTGATTTCATGAGTATGATTTGAGGTGATAAATTAGAATGTTTATGTTAGGCATGACCTTTTTAAATATTTCTATATGTAAACTACATGTAATGTTGAAATAATATGATATAAAAAATACAATACTTGTGCTTCTTCTAATATTTTGAGGCAGTGGATTTGTTGGGAATGAACTTGTTCTACCTATTGAAGAGTTTAGATTGGCACAAATATGTTGTTTGAACATCTTTATAAATTGAGGAGGCCTTGTTGAAGTTAGTGATTACTATAAAAATTCCCTTATTTTCCTTTTCATAGAAATCTCTCACGTGCTAGTGGTGGTTGGTAACAGAATATATGGGATATGACATGTAGCTTGTTGCAATATTCCTTGTGTCTATAAAAGGAATACTAAGGCCAATCTTACAGGTTCTAAAAATTCTTTGTACATGGACAAGTATAATAGTTTATGTAATAGGTATTTTTGTAGAAATAGAAGTGAAACAGTCTTGTATTAAATGAAATGTATGAATACTTCTAAAGAAATTAAAGAAAAATATCATTTACAGATTGAATTTATTTTTATTTCTCTGTGTTAGCAATTGTGTGAGTAATTCAGGAGATCTCTAAAGTGGAGATTTAAACATTTCTTGAATCACTTATATGAATATGGTAATTATGTATGATTGTTGTAGAGCATATTATTTCATTGTTACAGTTGATTAGTACAAGGTATTAAATCAAATAAAAGATTAAATTCATGTTTATATGTTGCAATAGTTCTGATAAATAACAGTGATTATATAAGCATGATGCATGGTTAGATGCAGTTGAATGTTTGTGTAAGGAACTAACATTTAGAAGAATATGCACAATTGCATGCACCCTAAAATGGTCGCCTAGACTTTGGGCCCCATTTCTCAATTTATCAAATCCCTGAATCAATATTTTCAAATATCAACAATATCAATTACATCAATTTCCTTGATCAAATCATAATCAATTCAATATTTCCTAAGGTTTGAGCCTTATTTAATTTAAAAGAGAAAAAATATATATATATATTATTTAATTAAGAGAACATGCTCTCTTTTAATTAATTAAAAATCTCTTTTAATTAAATAATAAAATCACTTTATCCTAAGCCTTTATTTAATTAAAAGGAATTTCCCCCTCTTTTATTTAAATAAAAAATCCCCACTTTTCTTCTTATCCTAAGTTGCACAAATAAAGTATTATTATTATTTTATAAAAAAGGGAAAAAGCACTTTTTGTCTTATATGGACACAAAAGTCAACTCTAATTTTCTTATTGGAGGAATCTTGTGCACATGGATCAAGCTTCTATTTTTCTCCACCCTTGATTAAGACTTTTGCCTCTTAATCTCAATGGTCCATTTCATCTCACTTCTTATAAAAGGAGAGCTCTCTCCTTC
>MU225343.1:633720-645921 GCA_018584345.1 Thuja plicata
GAGAGCTCTCTCCTTCATTTTCATATCTTAGGTTTTCATAGTATTGTTATGCTGCAAGTTTTCTAGGTCATTTGGAGCTCTTTGAAAACACTCTTGCATCCAAGCTTTGAAGATCTTTGTTGCATTTTACATAGCTTTCATATTTGTTTTCATAGTTGCATTATCATAGCATTCATAGCTTCATTTCATATCTTAGTTTCCTTTTATGCAATAGAATAATCTCACATGGTCTAAATAGTAGTGATTCTATAAGCATTATTCTTCTGATAAATAGCAGTGATTCTATAAGCATTATTCTTCTGATAAATAGCAGTGATTCTATAAGCATGATGCATGGTTAGATGCAGTTGAATGTTTGTGTAAGGAACTAACATTTAGAAGAGTATGCATAATTAATGTTGGGTTCATTTCATATTTGATTCTATTACCATGGATTTGTGGCACTGGTCCTTACAGTTCAGATTTTCAGTGAGAAAAAACTTATGAAAACCAAGTCATTTTCCTTCACTTTATTCCTCAAAATGTATGTTTACAGTTAAGCCCCACCTCTCAACTGAATTTATCAACATTTTCAAAATAGAGACAATTTTGATATGATCTAGCTTCTATTCTTGTATTGATTTGTTTACCTAGTTGAAGCTCTTTAAGTTTTATGTTTCAAGGGTTAACATTTGTTGGTTGACCGACACCCTTTGTTAAATTTTATATCATCATTCAATTGCCCCTATTATGGTCGATTATTTCATTTTTTAGATCTTGCATAAATTTATTTCGTAAGTCCTTGTGCCTAGAGTGGTTTCCCCCACACTACAACTTAACCCATTTATAAATGCATGTGCGTAATTCATTGGTTAAAAGGTTGTGGGTCCTGCGCGGTGGTACGGTGTAATGTTTCTCATGTCTCCCCACATTACAAAGCTATGTTGTGTCATCTGAGGTGGCATGAGGTGGCGCGTTAAGAGATTCCTTTAGTCTCAACGCGTTACCGAGTGATTTCTTTGTGCTTAGGAGTTTGTTGTGACGTGGCATGCATTGGCACAATGGGATTTCATTTCTCTTTCGCGGCGTCATCGAGCGCTGATGCAGATGGAAATTTAGTTGAAAGGTGGGTCCACACTAGTTAGTTGAGATGAATGGACAATGTGGTGGGCCCAAGGTTTTGTTTGAAGTGACAAAAATTTATTGAGCTCATCAGAAGGATTTTGAATATTGCCGAGTACTATTGATTTCTTTGTATCGACAGTTATAATTTAAACTCGAGTTGTTGCCCATTCCAGCTTTAATTATTTACACATGTCAATTTAATGTCGCAACAATCATGCGAGTTCAAGCATCCATTTATGCATCCAACGTAGCGGACTAACCAAGAAAATTGACAAAGAGTGAGTTAACCCTTGATTTAACTCGCTGCAAATTTATTAAAGAAGTGAGATAAAAATGACAATGGAGAATTAGAGAGATTGTTTGGTTGTGCCACACTCAACAGATTATACTTTAGTCCTTCAACACAATAGACATCATAACATCTTGTATTATCTAGAAAAATTATAGAACCTTTACCTTTCATAGGATATGGAGCATCATTACCAAATCTAACATACCCTCTGTCATGTTCTTCCATAGTAATGAGCTTAAGTGTGTCACCAGTCATATGGTGTGAGCAACCACTATCTATAATCCAAGTATCATTCTTGCTTACATGTGAGATTAGGGGTTTTTCTTCTTCATACTTTTCTCCATTAGAATCATCCTTGATAAAAACATACACAACTTCTTCACCATCATCATCATTTGTATCATCATCGGTTAGTCCTTCATTAGCAATGTGGCATGACTTCTTACCTTTGTTCTTGAAACCTCAGAATATCCTGAATTTGTTCCTATTTTGTTTCATCTCAGATGTCTTTCTTCTCATCATTATCGTTGTCTGGACATCTAGGTGCAATGTGACCAATCTTGTTACACTTAAAACATTTCAAAGGTATCTTACCTCGGTATTTTACTTTACCTCTCTATAGTCTTCTAGCTAGTAGAGCATCGAACTCTACTTTGTTTCTTTTATCTTTGGCATATAGGTCTTCTATCTCACTTTTGCAACTGTAAAAACTTTCACTTGCACTACTTGCATAGCCATCACCTGATCTAGACTCTCTAGAGCTTCTAATTTTCAAAGATGATTTGAATTCAGACTCAATCCTAGTACTGGAAGATAAACTATTATCAAAATCATTTAGCTCAAAAGAAATCAACTTACCAATTGTAGCATCTAGTGAAACAGGCATCTGAGGAATAGATCTCAATTCTTGTATTGTTGATACTGGGATGGCATAAATAGGCAATAATGTCCTCAATAGTTTTCTTGTTACATCTTCTTCTTCTATATGTCCTCCAGAACCTCTGATAGCATTCACAATTTCCTTCAATCTTGTATTGTACTGTGTAATAGTTTCACCTTCTTTCATTCTCGTAGAATCAAATTTGCCTCTCAAACTTTTAGCTTTTGCCTTCTGAACATGTTTATCTCCACCATATACCAATGCAATCTTATCCCACATCTTCTTTGTTGTATCACATCCTTTAAGGTCATTGAACTCCAAGTTGGTGAGAGAAGATGATATCTCAATCATATCTTGTGTGTGATCTTGTCTTTCTCCTATTTTCTCAAGTGTCATAGGCCCAAATGGTGGTGGTGAATACTCATTGTCAAGATAGTATATTTCATACTCTCCAATTCTAGATAAGTGCAATCTCATCCTGCTTTTCCATGTAGAGAAGTTATCCCTATTCAATTTTGGTGCCTCCCTCTTATACATCTTTGGATATTTTACTCAAATCTTTTAAACTTATCTCTTTAGAGTACTTAGCTCTGATACCAATTGTCGGTTTACTGAGAGGGAGGGTGAATTAGAAAATAGTGAATCTTTTAAACCTTAAAACTTAAACTTTGATTTAACTCAATAAGACAAACTACAACAGTAAGTGAATCACCAATAACTTCACTAAATCAATCAACGACTTAAGTAAACATGCACAATAAACATTCAACACATATAACACTAGTATTTAACGAGGAAACCCAATTTGGGAAAAACCTCTGTGGGAATTGTCACCCACAAATACAAATACTCTTATGAAGTATGCTTGGTTAAATGCCAATCTTGTTAAAGATTACAATGTACATTGTCAAATGTGAACCTGTTAGGGGATTTACCTCAGATCTGTTAAGATCTTCACCCTATTAGGAGTGGCCTAGTTAAAGGGATTTGAACACTCTTCAAGAATGTCACCTTTCACAAGGATTTTACAAAAAGACTATTTAGACCACTCAGTTAAGAGATTTCTCTCCTACAAAAGTTAATAAACAATAATATAAAATTTGATCTATATTACTGCAACTACATCTTGCTTGATTAGATCCCTTATACACTCTTTGACTACTGGCATCAATACTTCATATGTCTCTTCTCTAGACTTAGATTTCAGATTTTCTTCTTCACTACTTTACTTGGTAGCACATCCACACTTCAACTCACCAACCTCTCTATCATTCAATTTCATCATTTATATAAACTTTGTTTTTGCCTCTTAATATCCTTGATTAGGTTTTCCTTTGATTACTCTCAATATTTAGATCAACTTTTTGAATTGATTCAATGAATTTGATGCTCGGTGAACCGCGTTAGAATCACCTCAGAACTTGAACTTTTCTTGGAAGTGGTATCATCACTTTTTCCTCTTAATCTTTACCATAGATCATCACCTTGAATTTTCCTGATCATAGATCTCTATAACTAACTCCTTCTTCATCATTGGAATCTTCTAGATCATTGTGGCTCTTCATTAAATGTCGATCTGATCCTTGTTCCATGCTCAATAACCAACTTTCATGTACTTGGTGTTTTGGTGTCTTGGTGTCTCTTACTGACAAACACTTCCCCTTACCGACAGACTTCGTCCTGCTCGGTAGCTTAACTGTTCCCTTTACCGAATTGACCAATCTGCTTTACCGACTTGATAATATCAAATGTAAAGTAGAAAAAAACTATACCAATATGATCTTATCATTGTCTGATATGTATTAATTTCCCAACTAAATCATACTCCGAAAGATATGGCAATTCAATATGAACCAGAAATCAATTGCTTGACATCAATGAAAAAATAACAACTGATCTAATCCTTTCTACAATTTTGTATACCTCTGATCTCGGTATTCATCATCATTACCATCACTTGAGTAAAAAATTTATGGAAAGATATGAAAGATAAGGAAGAATAATAGAATAAAGATAAGCACAGGCTGCAGGAAGTTATTACAAAGAAAGACAAAGAGATTGAAGGGAAGAATGCAGAAATTGTTTCATTAAAAGATAAGGTTAACAATCTGATGACCTTAGTGCCATAAATTTTAGAATGTAGAACTCTCCCAAGGATATATGCACTGCATCTCAAGGAGCTTAGTCTTTCTTTTCAATTGTCAAAATTAGTCTCTAGTTTAAACCCTTTGATAGAGACTCCACAAGACTTCTTCCAAGATTACTAGTATTCCCCAATAGAAACTAAAAACTTACTATGTGAGTTATACTTGCACAACTATGGTGTTCCTAATGATCACAAGTGGAATCCATTAATGTATATTAGAGATATTCATTTAAGGGCACTAATATCTTGGATTCAAAATGAAAATAGTTGGGGGAACCAATTCATAGAACATAGAGATAGGGAGATTCATAACCCTTTTCATTTAAGGGAAAAATCAGGTGAACCTACAAACATTTTCTATACTTGGCACAAAATTATCTACAAAGATGAATATAAATAGCAGATTCTTACTACAAGAGAAGAAGTCATTCAGAAATTTGAACAACTGGCTACAACATCAGGAATGATAGTATTGAAATATCTGACCCGAAGATGAAATGGGTTATCTCATGAGATGAAGCAAGCCAAACCCCATTCCTTGCAGAATTTTTATGCATCCATTATTAGGAGGGAACCAAAATATGTTCATTTGGGGAGAACAAAGAAACAATATTGGCTTCCTTTAATCTTTCAGCCACCAATTATTTTGTGGCTTATTCCAAAATATAGAGAAAATCATTTCCACTATGAACAAGACGAGAAATCCATGTGGGACAGATTGGAAAAAAATGTATTTTATTGGAACCCAAGAGAGGAAACTAAGGGACAGACAATAGTCAATGATTTCAAGATGCAAGCAAGACAGAGGAATCATATTTCACCTGTTGGAGGACCAGCAATCCATTAGGTTGTGGGGGAGTAATGAGCCCAAAAAAAGGATCATTTTTTACAAGATTTTTTATATATTTATTGTCATTATTACAGGCTTTAGCACCTAGTTGTTGATGCTATTCATAGTGCTTTCTTTAACTTATTTAGTTATGGGCATGAACCTATCCATATATACTTTTGTTGATATCAATTTTCTATTTGATCTATCTAAATTACTCTTACATGTGATTCAATGAATGTTTATCTAAAGTAGTTGTGGATATACAATTGCCTTGCGCACTTTACAGTTATCATATTATGGTCATGTTGTAACAACACTTTGATCAATAGAATGATATTTAATTTTCTACATCTGAGTTAAGATTTGGGAAGACTCATCCAAGGGGGCCCACTTGGTGATAATTCCACACATTTGATTCGGTTACTTTTCTGTTCAATAATTAGTTTTAGTTTTAGAAGTTTATTGTTCCTACAACTATTGAAACTATGTTCTGTGACTGTTACAGCAACCATTGGAACTATGTTCTGTGACTGCTCATGCAGTCATTAAAACATTGTTCTGTGATTATTCCTGCAACCTTTGGAACTATGTTATGTGGTTGTTCTTGCAAGCATTAGACTTGTCGGATATTTTTCCTGTGGGACAAGAAAAACCAACTCGACAAGGCTTGAACAGCCTTCTTCACTTCAAGCTTGACAAGCTCAGGAGGGTATTCCTCTAACATAAATCTGCATACTAAGTAAAACTTCAATACATAACATCATGTGAACACTTGTATGGTATGATTTCAATGAACAATCACATCCATAGCTTGCAAATTCCTTTGAGAATGAAAATAATTTATCACAAAAAATTAATACAGAGTTGTAAATGTGGATAATTCTCATATTCATATGAATGGGACTTTCATTTCATCACTTGAACAATTAATCCATTCAACATCAAACACCACTGATAATAATTTATTGTATGACTCCTACCATTACTCAACATAAAATTAAAGGGATTTCACTTTTGACTTTATGGGACCAAACTAAAATAGCATTTGTAAGATCAACCAATGCCAAAAGGAGGGCAACAAAGTCAAATAGAGAGCATTCCTCACTATAACATCTCAAACATGTCTTCAAGATCTTAAAAGAATGTTATCACCTAGTGAAAACAAGATCGCCAATATTATATGCACATCAATAAACCATTCTTAATAATCCATTTGAAGACATAAAATTCTCCTTTCATTTATTAAAACAATTACACTGCTCCTGGAATAGAAGGCAATAATAAATAGAATACATGACAGCAAATGTGTCTACAAAGTATGAATAATCCTTGATTATTTCAACTTAAAGAAATTTTACACTTCAAATAAGAGACGGTCGTATGACAGAACTCAACCATGAAATTATATATTAAGACATAGGAGATATTACACTCCAAAAATTCTTAGCTACTTATTATGAACCTTGACTCTTGACACTTTACAATTTTACAACATTTTGGCTGCTTCCACGAAATTCAGAAGATTTGGAAAATAGAAGAAAAGACAAGAAAGCATAATTAACAGAGAAGAAGAGAAACAGTCAGCTTTCTCAACTCACGTCACATGTCCCTTCTTCAAGATTTGATTTCCTTAGTCATCCTTCATCTCTGTAATTATTTTCACTATTTTAGTTGCTTCTCTCTCTACCTCTTTCATTGAGGAACCGAAAAAAGGTTTTTGTTTGGTAAAAAAAATTAATTTAGACTGACCTGATTTAGTAATTAGAAACGAGAAAGAATCTTCCTTCAAAAAAATATGGATATATTTTTCTTAAGGAAATTTCTATTTCTTGAGAAGATAAAGGCAATACACCTTTCACCTCTAGGAGAGTGCCCATGAGCCATGCCACTATCGCACTATGGGGAATTTTCTGCAGAGAAGCAGAAGAAGAAGAAGAAGAATTTGGATACCGGACATGGGAAGAAGATGAATTTGGAACAAGGAAAAGGGGAAAATGCAGGATTCCCACCATATCCCTTCTTGGAAGAGACACATGAGAATGGATCCCAGGGCAAACAAGGCTTAGACAAGCCCAAATCGCTAGGCCCTCCAGCCATTCCCCAATCCTTATCCTTACCCTGAGGGAGAAACAAAGTAGTAGTCTTAAGCAAATAGACACCCAATAAACCCTCGCAAACTCCACCAGTTTGGCAATAAGCACAGACAATGGGGCTATTAGGTTAAGAAATTTCTCCAACCACCCTTGGCATTTAAGAGATCCCTATAACCATAAAGTGAAACATTAACCCATGATCCTTATATACTTCTTGAAATAGGGCCTTCCCCAGTCTCAACCTCATGTAACAGACAATCCCACTCATTACAATTCTCACTATCAGCATCATGAACACAAAGATTGATATCTAACCAAAAGGGAACAGCTATACAGAATGCACATAATCTCATCCGCAGTCAGCTATAAATAACATTCCTCTAGGCTTCAAATCAACTGCCACAACTTGCTAATTCAAGCAATCTCTATACTAAAGTTCACAATTGTGAAATCTTTTCAAGCTGACATTCTTTTTTATCACAACATCTCATAAAAGGAATGGTGGAAAGGTGTAATGATTTGTTGGTCTACACCATATTTCAAGAGAAAATGAAACATCCATCAAATGTCACTTCTGATATGAAACCCATCTGTCGTAACTCTACAATCCCTAAAATGTAGTCCAAAAGTCTTGAATTGTATAGCACAAAAATCCTAGCTCACATGGTAGCACACATGGAAACCAGTCACTGGCTCAACCTATATTCATTTTTTCCAAATTATACACACTCCCTTCACCATTTCCCTGAACATGTGTCGCCACCTCGCACAACAGCGAGCTTAAATAATTGTCTTCAAAAATTATCGTGAAGTTGCAACTAACTCATCATGAGTTACATTTTCTTCGTCACATCCTCATGACTTAACCACCTTAACTATATTTTAAACCTATGAAATCGCAACATGCGACTATACCATTGTATTAACTAATCAAATGCATGACACATGTAACATCCTCGCTTCCCCGCGGGCCAAAATTAGGTACCACAAAGAAAGGTGCAGCTAGAAAACATTCAACATAACATTTCATTCTTCCTCACAAGCTCACGACTGGAAAAACAATTCCCCACTAACCATCATGAGGATGCGAGAAACCATCACGGTCATCACAAAAATCAAATCGTAGGCTCTCGGGTCCTGAATGCCTTCAAATATCACTACGAGGATGCAACAAGAAACACTTGTTTACCTTTTTAACATCTTCAACTTTTGACACATGACTCACTGTTGCTTCCCCACAAGCCAGAAGTCTTCACTATGTAATCAAGTTTTGAGGAAGCAACAACATACTTTATTCCAGTCCAAAACCACCACATGGTATTGCAACCGCCAATTGTTAACCTTAATAACAGTAGCAAGGGCACGACTAGGTCACCAAACCACCAACACTCAGCCGCAACCTCGCAACATTTTTTGTTAGAAGAACATAACACTTGCAAGGTCATAAGGAAAAAGCATGAAACAATGACCATAATACTTTGACATTAATAAGACCCTAACCACGAATATACTAGGGTAAATAAAATATGACAGGTAGGTCAAAGGACACAACACGGGAACATATGTGAACGGCTAACAATTTTGAGAATCTAAAAGTTCTCTAAACCGAAATGACTTAAAGAGAAGCTAGCCCATAGACTAATAAGACCATGGAACTTGAGAAATTAAGAAATAAATAAAGGACCATAGCCATGGGAAAAACAAGTCCCAATATTAATCCAACTCTAGCGCGCTTAACAATGAAGTTTTATCCTAGGTTAATCTCATTTTCCTTGCAACCCCATTTGCAAAACCTTCAGGATGTGTTGTGTCTTATTGTTCAAACTAGCTAAAATACAAAATCCAGAAGTGGAAGGCACATTCCCAAAAGATAAGACTGGTGTTGGTGCCCAAAAATGTTGAATTGAATTTCCTTTGGACTTGCCAATCCAATGATGGGAAATCCAATTATTTTTGGCCAACTAACAGGAATGATCGATTATGATCCTCTTCCCCTATGCTTTTGGCTCTGCAGGACCAAGGCGGGTGAACCTTCACCTGAATAGGACTTTTATAGCAGATAACCTGTGTATGGAACTCAAACTTCCATCTCTCAAAGTATGGAAAAGTGCTATTAAGATCACCAAACTGAAAACAATATATTATTCCAATATTTAAATGTAATGTTGCAAGAAGTTTAAAATGATTGATTGATTCAAGATATAAACTGGATAAAGTAAATGAATATAGGTTTTCAAAACTTTAAACAATGAAACTTCATACCATATTTCAATAAACAAGAAAGATCAATGCTTTATCCAACTATGGGCAATAGAGTCAATATTATTTCAATCTTCCGTTCAACTTTAGAGACAGTTTTGCAAACAAAAATTATCACCTTAAATGTGTTATGAAATGCACATATAAACTAAAATAAGTTCAGATATATTTCAATTGGGTATTATTTCTCAAATGACGGACTTATTGACTAATGCCTTAATCAATAGAATTTAACCATGTGAAAATGAGAAAAAGCCAATTGATAATACAAAATATAAACCAAAAAAGAGTATATGCGCATCAAACGATCACTTTAAGGAATTTCTTATTGATTTATCTGAAGGACTGATTGTAAAATAATAAAGAAATAATTGCGTACATGAAAGAAAAACTAAACTTATCTCTACTTGCTTATGAAAACCGGTATATTGAATTCATGTTTGCAGCATTTGATCCAGCTATTTTCATTCCACCATTCTCCCAATTCCTTTTTTTTGTTTTTGAGCAGGTTCTTGTATCTATATAAATATAAAACTGAAGAGGTGCATGGGAACATCACACCCCTTACTAAAACCTAACCTATAACTGACTATTTTAACTATTACAATGCTAGGATAACCAAACTATCCCTTGTCGACCACAACTGCCCACCCATTCGGTTGGATAACCAACTCAACTTCCAACTTATTAACTTATTATAAAACTTCTCCATAGTTGCATCTAGAATCCCTCCTCAGTGTGTTTGAAGTTGATGGCTTTGATAAAGGATACTCCAAACTATATATCCATCCGCAGTTTTATCTCATGAGTGTGTCGACCCATATATCTCTGCATATAATGATGAATATATCTCTGGTTAATCTTCTTCATCGATCACAGTTGTGGCATTTCCTTTGTGATCTTTATGCATTATGCCTGCATGTGATAGTTCCTCACGAGGTTCTTTATAACCATTCTCCATTGTTAATTGCAAACAGTTTATAGCATTCAGCAACCACCCATTCTGATGAAAAGTAGAATCGAACGTATGACAACTCATCTGATGAGTCATAGATGAGTTCCTGGGTTCGTGAGTTACTATGTTGCTTCTTAATCACTGCATAATGGCGTCGATTATCCATCTGATTAGTACCAAGATTTATTTAATAATCTCTTATTCCTTTACTAATACAATATTTGTAAGTCTTTGTTTGAGATTTGGTTTCAATTTGATATCATCATGTTGTCTATGCTGAGAGTATTTCTCCCCACGATACTGCATAAAGGGATAGCTCTCTGATTTGGTAGTCTATTACAGTCTTTAATACCACAATGGGTTGTATCCCTTGAATTCCACAGAAATCTGTAATGAATCCCCTTATTCCATTGACTATTGAATATATACGTCCTACTTTGATGCTTATCGGATGGAACACGAGACTGTCGTTGTCAATGACCTCTGCATATCACATTGAATTCAATGGATCTGATAATGAATCTTTTTGTAGTAGCATCTTGTCTTTAGCATACATCTCCTTTGTTTTCTGCTATCTCTTAGCGACTGTATGAAAGTCAGTGTGTTTTCTCTGTTTGTAGTTGATATCCCTGAGAATCTTCATCAACCAACTATCTACATACATTGACTTGGTTGATGGATGCTAATTGAGCCTCTATTTCTCTACAGACTATATCGACCACATTGATGGAGGCATATAACTTGCAGACTGCATCATGTAGGAAACTGTGCTTGCTTGGAGGCGTGGTACATTGGCAGATTTGCATCAACTGTGGAAGTTGATGGAAGAGAATACATCGACCCAGCAATGTTTGGAGTGGGTTGACACGTAGGAAATCTGCAGACTTATTTTAGTGACCACACCATGTGTTGAAGTTTGATGAAGTTTAATATGTGAGAATGCATCAACCTCTGCCTTACCATTCTCACTGGCGCTTACCACCCTTGCAGCCTGTCGACAATAATATCCTTGGCCAATGCAAATGTTTAAAATAGTGAGAAAAGTATAGTTATTAGTATTAGTAATTAATAGATAAAAGTTTAATTTCAAATAATAATAATAATTAATCCTAAAGAAATTAAAATTAACTAAATCAATAATATAATCTTTTATCTATTGAATACACAAAGCTTTATAACTTAATTAGTTATTTTTTTTATTTTAACTCCTTTTATTTCGTCAAAAACTTTGTTTTGATTTAATAATAATAATAATAACATACCATTTAAATCTTATCTTTCCTTAATGACAAATAGTATGAAAATTACATATTAAGTAGGCATATTATCAATATAACTTTCTTTAATAATGTGTTCCCTTAAAAATTTGTTCAAATTCCCCTTCGTATTCGTAAAGCATAATATATTTTCTAGGAGACATTTTATATCTACCAACCACCTTCCCTTATATTCCTTTTACACAATAATGATAACCCTAGTCATTCTATAAGAATTAGGGCATTACATATAGATCCATATATATGAAAAGGAAATATCATTTATCATTATCGTTATTGATCAAATTATAACATATTGTAATCTTCTAGACCATGATCATAAATAATAACATCATCTTTCCATTGAAAATAATAAACATTCAA
>MU225343.1:660057-675833 GCA_018584345.1 Thuja plicata
TTCTACATCAGTGATTGATGATCATAGGGCATTTTTCTTTAACCTTGCAGTGATTGCAGGAAGAAGGTTTTTGAAGGACAAATATCTTCAATTTTGGGTGTACCATCACGCCTTCATTGCATCAATTGTCATGGTCAACTTTGAAGTATAAATTATTATCAACAATAACTTTACTGAAACCAAGTGTTAGTAAATATTTATCTAACCTTGCATACCAGGCTCTGGGTGCTTGTTTCAATTCATATAATGCTTTCTTCAATCGGAAAACCATGTCATCTTCATTGGTCAAGGGAAAACCATCAAGCTTCTCAATGTAAACTTCCTCTTCCAACTCTCTATTCAATAATGTAAACTTAACATCCATTTGATATACCTTAAAATATTTGTACATAGCATATGCAAGAAACATCCTAACAACTTCAATTCTAGCAACAGGAGAAAAGGTCTCCTCAAAATCAATACCTTCCATCTGTGAGTATCCCTTGCAAACAAGTTTGAATTTTTTATGAACCATTTTGGTGTCTTCATTCAATTTGTTTCTGAATACCCATTTAGTATTGATCACATTTTTGTCTTCAGGTCTAAGAACAAGAATACATGTCTTATTTTTCTCAATATGTTCCAACTCTTCTTCCATCGTTTTAACCCAACTGTCATCTTTTCATGCTTCATCAACATCCTTAGGTTCAATCTTAGAAATCAAACAAATTTAACTTCTAGTAATTCTTCCCCTAGTCTGAACATCGTGATTCCTATCACCAATAATCTGAATTTCTGAATGATTTAACCTTACATACCTTAGAGTCTTCAGATTTTGTTTTGTAGCAGACTCTTATGTTTCCACTTCTTCCTCATTTGCAACTTCTTCATTATGTTCAACTGATCCATTCAATTCTAATTTTGTGCTTGCACAATCTAATTGTCTTCTTCGTCATCTGATTCATATCTGCAAGAAATGATCTGTTTCTGGTAATTTTCATCAACTTTGAGATTTGCACTTTCAATTACCTTTTAAAATCTTTGGTTATAACATTATATTATTTGCTTTTAGTAGAATAGCCAAGAAAGATTCCTTCATCACATCTAGGATCAAATTTTCCTAAGTCTTCATCTCTTCTAATATAGCATTTGCTTCCAAAATTTCTAAAATATTTCACTGTAGGAATATGACCATACCAAAGTTCATAAGGTGTCTTACCAATTCCTTGCTTGATTTGAGCTCAGTTCAATATATATTACAGTGCTAACAACTTCTTTCCAATAGATATGTGGAACTTCTCCTCCAATCATCATAGTTCTAGCAGTGTCTAGAATAGTTTTATTTCTTCTCTCTGCAATGTCACTCTGTTGTGGAGTTCACGGAGAAGACATTTGTCTCTTTACTCTATTCTCTTCACAAAAAGTCTCAAACATTTCAACTTCAATCATGTTTCAGTCTCCACCATAGCTTTAAAAATCTTAAATTTCTCATAGGCTTCAGATTTCTCTCTCAAAAACGTAACCCACATCATTCTATAGTAATCATCAATGAATAAATGAAATACTTGTCCCCATAATAGATTCTTGTTCTTGCAGGACCACATAAGTTAGTACGCACCAAATCTAGCAATCCACTTGAAGAATAATTCTTGCTCTTGAAAGTAGACTTAGTCAACTTACCCAATTGACATTCCTTACACATCGCATTAGCAGGCTTCAACAGTTTGGGAAGATTTTTAAAAGCTCTTTTAGTACTTATCTTCACAATGTTATCAAAGTCCACATGACAAAATATCTTGTACCACAACCAATTGTCATCAATCTTAGCAATCAGGCATCTAGTCTCAGAATTATTCAAATGAAATACATTACCTTTAGTCTTTCTTCCTGTGGCAATCTCAATTCAAAAGCTTCCAAAACTCTTGCACATTCCATCCTCGAATTGTAAGTTGTAAACTTTATCAACTAGTTGTCCAACACTCAAAAGATTATACTTCAAACCTTCAACATATAGAACATCATCAGTGTTATTCTTACCATCAAGTATAATAGAACATCTCCCTCTAAACATACAAGGAGTGTTATCACCATCTCTGACGTCACCACCATCATACCTTTCCAATTTCACAAATTTTCTTTTGTCTCTAGTCATATGTTGTGAACAACCACTATTAATAACTCATTCATCTTTTTTATCCACATGTGAAAGCAAAGCTTTCTCTTCATTTAAATTAGGATTTTCATCTTTTATAGCAATTAACACAATCTCATATTCACTCTTTTTGGATTCATCATCAGTTACACCTTCATCAAAAATATAATAACACTTCTTGATATTTAGACTTGAATTTCTTAGGCTTGTACTTAGGTTCTTTATCTGAACATCTTGAAGCAATATGACCAATCTTATTACATGCAAAACTTTTCAAAGGTGACTTTCCTTGATACGTATCAGATCCCTTAGGACACAGTCTCTTTGCAATTATGGCTTCAAGTTCATCAAGCTTCATTTCTTCTTCTTCAATCTTTGCCCATTCCTTAGCATATCTAGATACATACTTAGATGAACTTTCTCCAGAGTCGTATCTTTGCTTGTCCTTATAAAAAGTAGCTTTAAATGCAATTCAACTTTAGGAAGAATATCTCCAAATTCTCTCATTTCAAAAGAAGATAACTTACCAATCAAAGTGTCTCTTGCCAAAGGTACCACGGTTTTGATTTCTTCAATAGCAACAACTTTGTGATTATAAGCAGGAGGCAAGGATCTTAGAATCTTAGAAATAATTTCATTCTCATCGAAGGTTCCATAAGCGCATCTGATTGCACAAAAAAATTTGGTGATCTTATTCACATAGATAGTAATGTTCTCATCTTTGCTCATCTTCAATGCTTCATATTTTCCTTTTAGACTTCGCAACTTGGCTTGCTTCATGAATGCATGTCCTTCATGTAATGTCTCTAATTTTATCCATACCTGATGTGCAGTCTCTAACCTCATAACATTTGTATATTCTACATCTGATAAGGAACTCAACCAGGCTTCTTTTGCTCTCACATTATAGTCGAATTCTTTCTTCTCATCAGGAATCGTGGTAGAAATATTTGCAAGAGTGTAGAAATTCTTTGTAACGTCTCAATGTTCTTCACTAATACATCTCAAGTGTGTAATCATTCAGTCCTTCCATATAGCATAATTTGTACCATCAAATCTCAGACTCTCCTTAAAGATTTCCATCTCAGATCTCTTCAAGCGGCCAAGCTTCAAAAAGAGGACACTAGCTCTGATACCAATTATTAGAATTAAGGCAGCACACACAACTGAGAGTGGGGGGTGAATCAGTTGTGCCACAAAACTCAAAACCTCTAACCAAATCATAAATTTAATCTCAGATCTGAATGATAAACATGAATGCAAGATCATAACACAGTAATCAACACATAACATAAATATATTTGACGTGGAAACCAGGTTAAGGGAAAAACTATAGTGGCGATCAAACCCACAAGATGAATGTACTTTGTCAAAAGAACTATACCTTGATAGGAGTATTACAAAGGGGAATGCACATGCATTCAAGCACACTTCCTAGAACTCACTACTCAAATACAATAAGGGATTCAACCCAAAGGAAGGCTCACTATCTTACAGCAATCTCTTATTACAATTCACAGTAGACAACAGTCCATAACTCACAAACTGACAAACAACATCTCTGATATGCCAAAATAGTTCCAATGAAGTACATCAAATCTCTGCCTCAGTTGCAAATTTCACTCATACCTCTTCTCCCAACATCTAGCACACCTTCGCTATCACAAATGATTACATCTTTATATACATTGCATCAATTTATCTCAACTAGGTCGACCAGGGACATAATTACAAAATATTAATTCATTATAGCTCAATACACAATGAGATCCATAGAACGTCAGCTAAGACATAGCAATGATCCACAACGTCCTCGAACACACTCCAAATCCATAAATTACGCCATGATCCCTCGCAACATGTTACACCACCATGTCAACTAAGAACAATTAAGAAGATCAAAATGACACATTAAAATATTCAATTTTGGTAACATAATCCAACACAATCTACCAACATGAATAGGACACGGTCTACAAACTTAGCAAGCAACATGAAATGCCACGACATCAATAGGAATAACTAGTCTCATAATTCATACTCATCTTTGCACTATTCATTAGGAACACTGCAAGATCCCAGATCAGTGAGCGGTTGAGAAAGTGCGATGGTATCTGATGATCTGATGACGTGGATTAGAGGTCATGGAAGTGTTGAGTTGGCATTTTTGGAATCGATGCAATTATACGAGATGGATTTTTGGTGATGCTTTGGAGAAGTCAAAACGTGTTCGACTACCTTGGAGATATAACTTGCAGATCTTATTTTGATCCAACACGGTCATGCTTAAACGTGTTATACATCGAGATTATCACTTTGGCACATGTATCTACGCAGGAAAGTGTTCACGGTTCATTTTTGGTATGTTTGATGTTGGTGCAAGTTGTGTATATAAAGGGTATGTTCATATTGAAATGGTTGTTGTTGTGTGTTATGCGATTAGGGTTTAGTGATTTCAATCAGTGTGATTTAGGGTTGCGATCAGAAATTTGATAGAGAGCAAATAGTGAGCAGTTACAAAGTGCAGAGAACAGATTGGATCTGATAGGCAAGCAATGTTGCATCCAAGTCATTCAACTTGGTGTTCCCTAATACTTGCAGCAAGCAAAAGGGTGAACTCTAATAGGGTCTTATTGTAAATCCCTTAACCGGATGGACTCGTAAAAAGAGTTTTAAATCCTCTAGCGAGATAGATCATAATTGATCTAATTGTACTCCTAACAGTGTACTTGTCACTCCTAACAGGGTGAACCCTCAGAAAGGGTATTTGTAGCTCCTGACAAGGCAAACTCATTTACTACAATAGTGGGCTTGTGGGTGTCATCCCCACTATGGTTTTATATGTCATGTGTGATGATTTTGTGGATGCTTGATATTGTTTACTTATATTTGCTTACTTCTGTTATATGCTTTGTGGTATGGAAATTTATATTGTTGTTATTCCAGTTGGTGGTTGAATTTGCTCATTACCTATTTGTTAAAATTGGTGCTCACTAGGATGATCAAGTAGTAGCAAGTGAAGTTCAAATCTTGTGCAACCATGAATATTTATTTCTTCAAAGATTTACTACTATGAAAGGGGTATTAAAGACAACATCAGAGTCATGAGGACCTAGTAGAAAGAAGAAAATAAGTCACAAAGGAAACGACCATGTCAACTTAACCTGAGCATTAAAAATGTTAAAGAGCTAATTGGACAAAATGATTGCCATCAAAAACACCAAACCAATTGAAGAAACTAAATGGGCTAGTCTTGTGGTCATACAAAATAAGAAAACAAAAAAAAAAAGGATCTACAATTATTTTCTTGAACTTAACAAAGCTTGCATTCATAATTCCTTGTTGACCCCATTTACAGAATAGACACTAGAATTAGTTGCAGGGGGACAGATATACTCATTCACCAATGGATTCTTTGGATGCCATCAATTCAAAATTCGAGAAGATGAGTCAAAAACTACTTTTGCTACAAAATGGGGATCATTCATATACACAATCATGCCTTGTAGACTAAAGAATGCTCTAACAGCCTTCAACCATATGATAGTTAATGCCTTCAAATTTTTCACGCATAACTTCTTATAAGTCTATCTAGATGTCTGGATGATTTATGGATTAGTCAAGAATCATATTCAAACACTTTGAACTATGTTGGAACAATGTAGAAGCATGCAAATCTCCTTGAACATTAAAAAAATGCATCCTTGTAGTACACAATGGTACACTGTTAAGACTCGTCATCTATAAAGAATGATTAGTGGTTGACCCTATGAAGGTCGCACTTATCATGACCTTGCCAGAACCGAAGACAACACTAAAAATAAAGACCACCTTAGGCTATTCTAAATATCATCTTATATTTATCTAAGTGTATCCAACCATAGTTGCATGAATAGAAAATTAATTAAAGAACAAAACTAATAAATCCACAACTGGAGATAGTAGTGTCAACAATCTTTGGACATACATTAACAAAAATATGTTGAAGGACCAATACTAATATTTATGGAATAGATAACACCTTTCCATGTGTAGGAGCTACAAACTCTAGGACTGCCTACAAAAACAAATGTCTTTCAGAAGAGAGTATGCACAAAATGAGTTTTCTTGAATATTGGATATGAGATATGAGATATAATCAAATGATGATCAATGGGGATATCTTACAAATGTACAAGAGTCTTGCTTATAAGAAAGGTGAGTGATAAGATTACATACGATGTCGACATGTGTGTTAATCCTGTGTTTGGTGATAACTACTTAGAACGAATATTAAATGACCAAGTTAAGTATAAGTAAATGAGATACATGACCCCATTAAAACAAACTTCTAGAAAAGAAGCATGGGACTTAAGTTAACTTTGAATAGCTCCACATTAAGTAACTAATCAGGCCAAGACCTTATTCACTCTAACACACCCCTTAAGTGCAACTTAGGAGGAACAAAACCTATGCAAATGATGCTAGATGGGTCTTGACTACAAGGCCATTTTAGGTACCCATGTACAAAATGATTTCTCACAGATGGAGCAAAGGAGAAAAAACACTTGAGAAAAGTGCCCTCTACAAAAATGAGAATGCAAATGAAAATCATGTACAAGTGATAGAATGAGTGATCTATTGAGGACTCATCAATACCCCCGAAGAGCTACATTCATTACAAAGATATTATTAATATCCCCCATATAAAGGGAAGGGAGTATCTACTCAACCAAAGTTGCAGTGTTTTGCACTCATTTTCATATCTTTGTTTATCACAACATTGGTCTAAGGAAATATCAAGAAGCCCTGGTGGATGGCATGAACCTTCACCAACCTCACAAGTGAACCCAAGGTTGTGTTGAAAGTTAGACTTTCTCTGTTTAATCAAAAAATGAAATGCTAATTTAAAACTTTAAAGAGACTAAATGGAATGTGTAAGCTTCTTGTAAATCTCCCCATGAAAAAGTTAGAGAAGCACATTTAGAAACCTTACTATAAAGCCTTATAAACAAATGAGAGGTCAACTTATCTTCATTTTGCATAGATATTTTGTGTTACTTTTCGAAAACAATAAATACTTCATAACAGAGATACTTAGTAGCCTTGTTAAAGATAGAGAAGAGAAATTATGGGCAGATCTACTTGTCCATAATTAATTTTAATTAGTAGTCAAGGGAAAGGTCAGCTTGGTATGAGAATGATAACACAAAATTAATTAAGATACCAAATGAGCGCCTGAAGATAAATTTTCTCCGCAACAAGACACCAAAGTGCTCCATGAAGATAAATCCGCTCAACAACAAGACACCAAATAAGCCCATGAAGATAAATTTTCTTCAGTCACTCATTAAATTTGCATGAGTAGCTTTAGAAAAAGGCAAATTTGAGCAATCAGTTGAACAGAAAATAACTCAGGAACTTAAAAAAACAAACTTCATATCCTACTTGCACAATCAGTCCTTGAAATCTATAGATGAACATAAATATGTCTAGAATTTCTTTGATATATACAGAAAATTTAACAAATTTAAAGTCACTACTGGGAGTTCATTAAGATATGCAGCATTCACTTCCTACGCCAAAAAAAACTATAAAGTTCAACATGACCTTTGAAAACAGACATCTTATCAGTTAAAAGTAGAAAACACAGTTAATAAAATGTGTTCAATCAAATCAAATGCCCATGACATTCGGAATCCTCCATACAATATGAGAGAGTCTGGTCCTAAATTGCAGTTTCAAAAAATCACAAATGGAATTAGTTTCCTAAAACAAATTCTTTGTTGATGATTAATGATCATATATAGCTCACAAACATCATTTTTCCTTGATTATTTTTTGTTTCTACCTCTTGAAAGGACAAAGAGGCTTCAAAGAGAGGAATGCAAATCAGTGTTGCAAAAGATTATTTTCGTAGAGACATTTGTTAGAGACCAAAAACAACTCAATGTATCTCAAAAGTGATGTTTAGATTCTGAAATCGAGAGTTGTCTAACAGGTATTTTAGTCATTTGGCAAAATAAATTAAAAATTTCATTGTTAATCAAACTCCTGGCTAAGTCAAAATGTTAATACCTTCACCATCTGAATACTTTCAGAGCCTTTCATGTCTTTTGTTGCAAAATGGTAAAAAGTGTTGATATTATGGCCTTAATACCTACTACCTTGGATAATAATAAATATATAGAATATATATTTATTATAAATCGATATATAAATAATAATAATAATAAATATAGGGATATTTATTATTTACTGTTTATTAGAAGATCGATTTAATATATATTTGAATGGAATAATCAAAGTTTATTTAAAGGACCCAAGTCGGCTTCTTAAGGTGAATTTAAATAAACAAGGTTTATTTTAAAGGCCCAGGTTGGCCTCTTAAGGAGCCTCCCCATTCACATATATATGAGGATTGAATCTTGAGGAGAAACACATCAAAAACATAACATATGATCTCCTCTCAAGAATCGATCATTCTAGGGCGAATTAGAAGCAGCGATTTGAAGTATTTCGAGCAGCGATATCTATCTTCACTTGTGCGAATTTTGGAGCAGAGATATAGATCCATAATTATGAGTGAATTGTGTTAAGTGCTGGGCGGATTGGTTCTGAACGAATAAGTGTTGATCCTTGATCTGCAACTTTAAATCTCTCTAACTCGTTCTTCAATATGCAATCTAGGACAGATATCGATCTGCCTTTTATGTTCCTTTCAAGATGAGGAAGTCTACAATATGTCCAGTTATAGATGCACAATGAAAGCTGGAATATAATTTGCAGCTACTAATCGCTTCAGTACCTAGGCAGATTTCGCTCCAGTTTGATGCCTAATGATAGTCTTTTAACAATGCTGAAAGGATCGAACTCCAATGTGATAGGGAAGTTCGCATATATTAAGTACTTCAATGGTTTTAATACTATCCGCAATGTAGCAGATATATTGACAAATTCGTTCAGAACCAATCCGCCCAGCACTTAGCACAATTCACTCATAATTATTGATCTATATCTCTGCTCCAAAAATCGCACAAGTGAAGATATATATCGCTGCTCAAAATACTTCAAATCGCTGCTTCTAATTCGCCCTAGAATGTTCGATTCTTGAGAGGAGATCATATGTTATGTTTTTGATATATCCATGTTCCTGAGAGACTTAAAGATATTTCTAAACTAAATAAATACGATTAGACTTGTCTTCTAAATCTAGGGGATTGGTTTGATTGTGCCTAATAAACCTCAGGAGACGGTTTACATCAAACTCCTGGCTAAGTCAAAATGTTAATACCTTCACAATCTGAGTACTTGCTGAGCCTGTTTAGTGCCTTCTGTTACAAAATCGTAGAAAGTCATGCATCTTCCGATCAGACAGAACAGCATACCTAAAGGTTATATTCCTTATCAGAGTAGCAAAAGAAAATTTTCAAGGACATTTATTAGAGACAGAAAGCAACTTAATGTATCTCAAAAATAATGTTTAGATTATAAAATGTGGAGTTGTCTACAGAAGTTTTTCTAATTATTTGGCTAAAGAATTGAAGTATTCATAGTTAAAGAAACATTAGCAAAAAAAATTCTCCACAACAAATCGTCAGACCAAAAGAAAGCCCTTTTCAATTAATTAAGATTTGATCAGGAAAAAAGGAAAAAATAATCGGGTTGGATTAAGATTAGGGCAAAATCAAAAAAATGCTGCAAATATCAGAAAAAAAGCAGGAAAATTTTGCAATTTAAGGAAGAAATGGCCACCTCACAAAGCACCAATTAATCACAATTAATTGGAATTCAAAAACAATTTCTGCTACTGTGAATGAAGCTAATATTGAAGTCAGAATATTAATATCTTTACACTCCAGGAGTATTTGCTTAGCCCATTTAGTAACTTCTGCTGCAAAACAGTGAAAAATAAAAATCATGCATCTGCAATCAGAAAGAATGATATCCTTATAGCATCTATTCTGAAAAGATCAGAAATTTTTTCTCCTCTCCCATGAAACAATATAATAATAGCTAAGTCCATCCCCAAAAAAGTAATCAGGAGTTCTATATTACCCAAGATAACACTATTTTATGTCCATATGACATTTAATATGTCATAATCGTATGAAACTTCACAAGGCAATGTTCCTCTACTCAAGTCCTACCCACTGAGGTATACCTCTTATGCATTTGATCTTTTTAATGATTAGCTTCATGAACATGTAAGTAGTGGCAATGGAGATTTTATCTAGATTTAACAAAAATGTGCATGCAATGCTCTCACCCTAGGCGGGTAGAATATCGTCTGTAACTACTCTTCCTCTAATTTGCCAATCATGGCTTCTTGCCTTTCCTTGTCCTTACACTTATCATGTTCATCTAGCCTGTTGGCATTCAAAATCTCCTTGAGCTCTGGATCACCTTGTCTTAAGAAACCATAACTAAACAACTTCTCCTTAAAAACCACCAAAGGATCTTTCTCAATCAAATCCTCTCTTAGATAAGCATCTTTCAAAAATACAGTCCAATTCATCTCTGTTCCTGCCAAATAAAAGGTGCGATGTTGCTCCTGTAATAACTGGCGGGTGTCTTTGCCTAGCCTGAATTCATCCTTGAACTCAGCTAGATGATGTATGGAAGCCTTTTTCTCTAAAGTCAAGCTAACAAACTCGTGTATCAAACACACTCTATACTTCTGCTCATTCAAAGAATCTGGTTCAATATCGGAGGTATCAGAGTAGGGTGAAACAAGAGGAAAGGTGTTAAGAGCATTCAATTTTTTTACTCCTTCCTTGCCCAAATGGAGACTTTTAGCATATTTAACACGAAACACAAGTGCATTTTTAACTTTCTCTTCGTTACCAATATAACTAGCCTCCAAGGCTGTAACTGCTAATGAAGGGTCCCATTGTGCAAGCTCCACAAACCGACAGCCCTCTTCTTCAACAACACGAAAAAACTGTGGGTATAGCTTAATCCTGTCTCGGAAACTGTCTGTAAGACCAAAGATGTGCCTACAATGGTGGAATCTGGCCATAGGAACACGTTTGTTTACAGACATCATAATGAGCTTTCTTACTGTATTCATCCTGATCATCTCTGTTTCCTCCATGATTTTATGTTCTTCCTTCAAAAGCCTCTCCATAAGGTCAGTGAAGCCAAGCCACATTTTTCCATCAGTGTGTCTGTAGAGCTGAAATAGGGCAGGATGTTTCTCAATGTGCCTTGTCACTTTTCTTCCTCTTGGAAAGCCCAGTTCCCTGTACATTTTCCCTGCATCATCTAGTTGGAGCACCTGTTCGGGTTCTTTTGATAACCATTCTTTTGTTTTTATCAAAAACCTAAACTCGTCATCTCTATCCACTATATTTTCAAAAGCTGAAACCCTCTGGTGCTGTCGCTGTACTTTCTTCTTCGTTCGGCCCTCTTTTATTTTCTTGGGTCTCTTAATATGCGAAGCATATGTCGTCATCCCAGCATACTGTAAGCCTTTATTTTGCATTGGATTGGGTGTGCATGATCCCCAGTTTAATGCATTAGCACGAGGCAATCGATGCCATGAACACATAAATGCATTTTGGGGGCTAACAGGGGAGGAAACTTCAGACCCGTGCCTACAACCTTCATAATTATCATTTTTGTTACTTGACGAGATCATCCGCCATTCAAACACATTGGCAGTGCAATTGCTATTGAGGAATAGCTTAAAACAGTTCTGCTCAACAAGCAACAATGCACCCCGCATTTCTCCCCTTCCCAATCAATGGGATCAACCCTCACTCTGCATCTTATGAAGTACCAAGGCTAAAATTGCTCTCAGGTCAGAGCAGAAAAGTACATATATCAGATAACTTAATACCTTTTTTAAACCTCTGTGGAAGTATAAACTAGGGTTTAAGCATTGTTTGAAGGGCATTGCATTTTATTGATCTGAAATGCTGGACAGGGCTTTTCATTGAAGAAAAAATGCAAAATAAAAGAGATTGATATCGAAAGAGGCTTTGAAATGAGAGATCGTACGTACCCGCCTGGCACAAACCGGGAAACTATTGATGTCAGTGCAACTGTTTATCCTTGGCTCTGCCTTGCTAAAACACCCCCTGGCTCCATACAAAGACCCGTCAAAAATAACATCCAGCAGTAAAAATGTTATTATAATTTTTCTCCACCACACAAAAAAATTTAGTAATATAAACAATATACATACAAATTAATTTTTTGATGGAGGGGTTCAGACCTGCCAGGCTACAAATTAATTTAGAGAACTATGTCTATTGGTTATATATGTGCCAGTCTATCTATATTAAAAATAATAAGTAAAATATGTTAGAGATATAAATTTGAAAAAATTTAATATTTATAAATAATAATAAAAAGTTTCATTGTAATAAGTAGTTAGTAGCATAGAAGCAAAAAATGTTTGGGGAATAAATCGACAAAATAGAGGAGTAGGATTTTTTTTTAAAAATTGGGATAAAATCAGATTCACAAAAAAATATGAAAAATAGAAAAAAAAAAATGTGAAAAAAAGGATGAAAAACAATCAAGAACTACTTTTTTTTTTTAATTAAAGGACATTTCCATAGCATAGATGATAAATGACTTATATAGTGATTCAAAGCACTTGCACAACCCCCTGATATATTTTAAAATTGGAGGGCTCAAAGTTTTAACAGTATTATTGTTTGTATAAACTTCAATCAAGCTATGATTTGAAGTAGCACCAAAATATGATGTGGGCTTTCTTATTTTTCAAAATCAGAAAGAAGCTTTCTTTGCAAAATATTGTCAATAAAAGAAAATCTTTATATTCATATAAGCAAAATTCATTTGTGATATTGCTATCAAGATTCATCTATGTAGTTTTTGAGTCAAACTCAGTGACCCAAGTTTCATGAGTAGTGGTTTACAAGATTACATCTCTCATGAGAATGAATGGAACACTTAGTACTCATTGCATCCAGGTGATGCTCATAGAGGTGAAGCACGGGGATTTTTGGGGAGGTCACCCATCCCAGTACTACTACAACACAAATGTGCTTAACCATGAAGTTTCTTACAAGGTTAAGCCCACTTGCTTGCAACCCCATTCACAAAACCTTCAGCAAGTATTGTGCTTTACAAACCATTCATTAGAAAGCCCCTTAAGCTCATAAATTGATAAGTAGAAGATATTTTGCACGACAAGTCCAATTGTGATATTTTCATCAAGATTCATCTATATAGTTTTTGAGTCAAACTTGTTGACCCGAGTTCCATGAGTAGTGGTTCACAAGAACCCATCTCTCATGAGACTAAATGGAACACTTAGCACGCATTGCATCTAGGTGATGCTCACAGAGGTGAAGCACCGAGACTTCCTAGGAGGTCACCTACCCCACTCCTAGTCCAGCTCAAGTGAGCTTAACCACGAAGTTATCTCCAAGGTTAAGCCCACTTTGCTTGCAACCTCATTTACAAAAACTTTAGCAAGTGTTGTGCCTTATGAACCACTCACTAGAAAATGCCTTAAGCACATCAATTGATAAGTAGGAGATATTTTTCACAACAAGTCAAATTGTGATATTTTGCACTATCAGGATTCATCTGTGTAATTTTTGAGTCAAACTCATTGACCCAAGTTTCATGAGTAGTGGTTCACTAGAACTCATCTCTCATGAGAATGAATGGAACACTTAGCACTCATTGCATCTAGGTGATGATCATAGAGGTGAAGCACTGGTACTTCCTGAAAGGTCACGCAACCTAGTACTACAACTCAAGCACACTTAACTATGGAGTTTCCTCCAAGGTTAAGGTCACTTTGCTTGCAACAAACTTTCAGCAAGTGTTGTGAATTATGAACCGTTCATTAGAAAGCCTCTTAATTGCATCAATTGATAAGTAGGAGAATTCATTTTCTAGAATCCTCTCAAGTTCCCTTTATTATATATGTTCAATAAACAATTATACACAAACTTGGCATGATATATACATATGTGAAGTTATATATACACATATGTATACCAAAACAACCTTATATATGTTGAACTTAGAGATTGAATTGCGCGAATTATTTAATTTAATTTTGAGTAAAGTTATAAATATATAGCAATTTGATTAATCGTAAGAACTTATGTCATAATTTGCAAGCCTATAATGATTATTGTAGGGTTCTTTGTTTTCTCCAAAATAAACAAGGCAAAACTTTGTTACCCTGCTCTATTAGATCGTATCGCAACAAATAAATAATGCAACTTTTTTACAGTCGTCTTTTGTTTCATATTACAACAACTTAAATATTTGAAATTTATATAAACAAAATCAATGTAAAAAAGAAATAGTATCAATCAAGCTATACAATATATTCAATGTAGAAAGAGAGGAAAAATTTGTTTGTGATTGTCCATCTCCCGTGCTACTTCCTGACTTTGTAACACTTCGGGACCTTACAAAACTTTTGACCCAACTTTCCCTGCAACGTCTTTAGCACTACACGTCGATTTCATAGAGAATCACATCACATCTTTTGGGGTTATTCCCATCAACGTCACTTTTAGAGTTTCTACTAGTTTCCCGCAACTTTTTTGTTGATTAACTGTCACTTTTTGCCAATTAATCACTTGATAAATTACAAAAAACATATTGAAAGTCGTTGACCAATAAATATCAATTTTTGGGGGAATAAATCATTGCACATGCTGACTCCCGATTAATCACATATAATCATGATTTTTTAGTCTTTTTTGCTTCTATGCTACACACACACACACACACACACACACACACATATATATATATATGGTCAATAATAATTAAAATTTTAAAACTAGACACTAGTACATTTGACCCTAAATTTTGATCTAAATTTCCCACCATGCATTACATTTGTTTTGCTTGGTCAGAATATGGAAGGAAAACTTTGACTTTTTTTTTTAATCCATTCCTGTGTTGGTCAAAATTACGACAACCAGGACATTTTGTCGTAATTGCGATAAATGAGATCAATATAACTTTAAAAAAAGGTTTCATTTCAATTCATTGTGATTGTGCAGTGAAGAAGAGTTCAAGGAGGGCACGAATAGAAGGCACAGAGTACATATGCATTGAAGTGATTGAACCAACACCATATGTGCGTGATCAAACGGAAGGCAGATTTGTTTCAGACTTACACAAAATTAGGTTGGTATCGATGAACAATTTATAGACTTACATGTGTTCTCATTCTATTTGTATTGTGTTTATCCGGCATTAAACTATTTGTCAATTTGCAACAATATGGGTTACGAAGTGCTGTTAGTTTTCAATTTGAGTAACCCAATTAGGGTTTATTTGTTTCGTATGAGATGAATAAATTGCATATGGATTTTGCGTGACATTAAACCTAGCAAATGAATCGTGACAAACCTAGCATCTGCAGAGACGTTGATTTGGATTTTGACTCAAACATTTCATTGCATTACCCATTGACCATTTGACCATTTGTTAGTAGGGAGGAGAAATAGCAAATAAATTAACCATTGGAACTTCAAACCAACTTATTTTTTGTACACAGAACTACCAGGAACAGTCAAAAAAAGGACTGAGAAACTGCACAGATAATATAATCTTTGCATAGAATGAGCAACAACTTAGAACACCATCAAATGACTAAATTTCCTATCAATATTGCACTTTGGGTTTTTTACCAGTAGCCTCTTTC
>MU225343.1:695144-729108 GCA_018584345.1 Thuja plicata
AAAACAAGACACTGTGTATGATGTTTTGATGTGACTGCTATGTGTTCGACGTTGATTCCGGCCAACTGTGGTCAACAAAGCGACACACTGTGTTTGATGTTTCGATGAGACTGCTATATGTTCGACATTAATTGCGACCAAAGGTGGTCAAAATTTCGGCGAGCATTGGCCGCTTAGATAAAATGTTTGATTTGCAATTCTTCCAACTTCAAGCGATTTTTTCGGCGAAGATTCGGTCGATAATTCAACCACTAAGTAGGTCGATATGTCGACGATGGGTTTTCATGTCGAATAAGCAATGAAAAAAGTTTGACAACAGTTATAGTCGTTTGTGCGACCAATGGGTGTCGAACATTTGACTATTCCTCGTCGAAAAATAGGGTAAAATTTACTAGTGAGTTTATAATATTAATTATAAACTATAGGGCTTTGTTGCTTCTCTGTTAAAGGACAATCTATAATATTGCATAATAATTATAATCTTAAAATTAGTATAGAATATTAATTATATAGTTGATCCATCAAAATCCATGGGGCAAGGTGTGCAAAGAGCTTAGGTCATATTGAAACCATGATTTAAAACAAATTCATTAGTCTCACATGCCCCCGACAATTTAAGATGATTGAGGCCCTTTCAAATTTTGTTAATGATTGTCACTTCTTTTCAGCTTCTTTGACTAGGGTTTTCCAGAGGTTGCAAAGAAAACTAAAGGTACAAATTTGTATTTTTTTTCCAAGCGGATTCCTCATTGACTTCACTTCTATCCTAGAATCAACCCTATTTCTGAGTGATTCGTCAATTTCATGAGTTTTTTGTAGGGTTTTGTAAGTTTTTGCAATGATTTTTTACACTTTTTAGAGATTTTAATGTGCTATAAATGCAAAAAGATCATTCAAAATCAGGTCAGAGATTGGTCGACATTTTTTCATAAATTGAAATTTTTCCAAGAAAAAATCTGCAAGCTTCAGGATTCAAGATTAATTAGGTATAATTGAAATTTTTTTGCAGAATTATGCTTTTATGGTATAGAACGCATTATCCTTTTCCTCCTCTATTATAGTTCCCATTTGCTTCTCAAAATCTCTTGGCACTTCATAACAGACTATTTTTGCAATTCTACGATCATTTGCTTTCATTATAATGAATTGTCATGAATTAAGACAAAAAAATCTTGTACCGTATAGAAAAAAGAATAAAACCTACTAGATGTTCTTCTCCTAGTCATGTTAGTGCTTTGTCGATATAATTAATCCTTCCTCCTCACAAAATTTGCAGTCAAAACCTTCTTTGCTTGTCGAATTTGATTCTGTTACAAAACTTACTATGTTCTTACCTTCATTGCTTGCTGAATTTTATTTTGTCATAAAACCTACCATATTCTTCTCTTAGTCATGTTGGTACTTCGTGGATGTAATTAATCCATCTTCCTCACAATCTCACAATCCAAACCTTTCTAGCTTGCTGAATTTGATATAGTTATAAAACCAAGGTGTTGTCATTTTTGTTTCGTTGTGATCGATAAAAGCCCAAAATGGCTTCGCTGTTCTTTAACAAGCAAGAAAGATTGTTGGGTTGGTCTTATCGTTGTAAATAATTGTCTGTTCATTGTTACCATTATCAGTCGTATTCATGTTTTTCTTTCATGTAATCATATGACTTTAAACAAATGATTAAGGCTTTATTTTGACACCATTTATCACTCATAAGAAACGGAGGAGGTCTTTTTGGATCAATAGCCACTAGAGACTATTAGAGGCCTTATTCTTCATGTATCCCCGATCACCCTAAAACTGTTGTTGGGATGTATGATAATAAGCTTACTAGTGGAAAACATTGTTGATATGTAATTTGAATTTTTAAGAATGAATATGCTCATAAGAAAATAGTCAAAGGGAATAGAAGACTGTGTTGTACAAGTCATAGAGACGTTGAATATTCATTAGGTTATTTGTATCTTTCTCACAATAATGGTATTTAAAATTCTCAAGGAAAAGTACATCAAGTTTGTGGAGGACTTTTCTTTTCATTTACCTCCTATTGTGAACACTTCAATGCAGCTCTTCACGGTAGATGATAACAAACGTGGAATAAAGAGGCTAGCAAATGGTAAGGCAAGTGAAATTAATGGGCTTCAAGCTGAATTTCTAAAGTGGGGAATTGACCTCCTCGCCCCTCACATAAAGAGGGTCTTTAAAGGGGTCCTTCAGGATGGTTTCCCAGTTGGTTGGACTATTACTATGGTTATCCCTCTATTTAAGAGCGGGGACATTAATAATTTTTCTAATTATCGCACTATTATGGTCAACCCTCTTTTCGGAAAACTTTTTGGGAGCATGATAGAATGTAGAATCCATAGTTGGGCAGAAGGGGTAGGAAAAAGAGAAAAAGGGCAAGGGGGTTTCAGACCTAGACATTCTACTATTGATCATTGCGTCACTCTTAGGCATTTGATAGAAAAAAATATGGGACAACTAGGGGGAGAAGCTTATTGATGTTTTGTGAAGTTCAAGAAAGCCTTTGATACGGTACCTAGAGACAAGCTGTGGAATAGAATGGAAGAATTAGGCATTCCGGATGTGTATAGAGTAGCAGTACATAGACTTAATGAGAGAGTCAGAACCAAAATTAGAACTAAAGATGGTATGTCTAGGTGCTTCGGTAGTGACATTGGGGTGAAGCAAGGGTGCCATTATCCCCCACTTTGTTTGGTTTATATATTTAAATACTTGAAGCTTGGTTAGACAAAACTGACGGTGAGGGGGTCCATTTGGCGGGGTATGTGGTGAAGCTTCTTTTATACGTCGACGATCTTATCTTAATATCAAAAATGGCCTAGGGATTAAGAGAACATTTAGTGGCTCTGGAATGCTTTTGTCAAGAAGTGGGGATGCAAGTGAACATTACTAAGACTAAAATCATGATTTTTTCTTTGAAAAGAAAGGAGAAACATACTGATTTTCTTTTCGAAAGCAGCTCGTTAGAGATTCTGAAAGAATACAAATATTTGGGGCTTAACTTCCATTATAGGCTTAGCTGGGAGACTTGTAGAGAAAAAAGGATACAAGGAGGTTAGAAAGCGCTTTGTCTTCTTCAAAATAGATGCATAAATGTCAAGCTTTGGGACTAGAAAACTAAGAAAACTCTTTTCGATTTGCTAGTCACACTGGTTGTTCTTTACGGCTACGAGATTTGGGGGGCAGCATGACAAAGTGTGGGTGGAGATAGTTAGAGAGGATTCATAAGCACTTAATCACTAGAAATATAAGGGTCAAAGCCTCAGTGCCTTATGAAATTATATTAGCAGAAGTGGGCATTTTCCCTTTGGATGCAGCAGTAATAGCTCGGTTAATAAGTAATTTAAAGAAACTTGAAAACATGGATAACAAACGATGGCCCAAATTTGCGATGGAAGAAGGTTTGGCTCGCAACTTGAAGACTTTGATGAAACAAAACATGAAGTGGTAGAATAGGTGGAACATCATTCTACAAGATTGTTTGAATACCAATATGGAAATAAAGAATTTTGTCATGGATAAATTTCAGATTAGCGTGTGGTCTAATAACATGGATCAAAAAAAGGCACATTATATAGAAGTGTTCAACCCCTTTCCTGAACATGGGGATAAGTCTTATCTTGGGGCATCTATTAAGGGTAAACCTAGAGAGTTGGTGGCTAGGCTGAGGATGGGCTCACATCATCTCAGATGCGAGACAGGTAGATGGAAAAGGCCCAAAGAGGAGTGGGAGGAGAGGATTTGCAGGTTCTGTGAAAAAGGTACGATTGAGACTGAATGGTACTTTCTCTTTGAGTGCATAACTTATGATGAAATTTGGGCTCAGTATGGGGACATCCTGGTGGTTGGAAGCATGCACAATTTATTTGAGGAGAATAAGATCAAGCAGACAGCTAGTTTGATTGTGAAGATTCACAACAGGAGATCGGATATGGAAAATACTATGGATTTATTTTAGGGTTGTGTTTCGTGATCCCTTACACTAATGGCCTCATGGACGTTATTAAAAATCTTCAATTTAATTCAATTTTAAGTTGTTTATAGCTTTAGTCTTTATTCTGTAATCATGTATTCCTAATTCAATACAAATAAAAATAGTTTTCCTAAGATTGATTTTTATTTGCAAAAGATGGAATGTGTTTAAGAAATAGGTTATTCTATTAGGAGGGTAAAGAAAAGAGAAAAAATAGGGTGAACATAAGTGTGTACAAGTAAGAACATACATGTTTGCATCCTTTGAATAAAAGGAGAGTAAATGAAAGTTCAATTAATCATGTGACAAATTATCAATTTTAACATTAATTTATCATTTCTTTGATTATTATTTACATTTTTAATTATTATGTTGAATTATTAATATTAAATATTGTTTAAAGTGGTATATGAATTATTTTCATAAAGGATTACAATTTTTTATACATTTGAATAAATATTAGCTATTTATCACATTTTCACAATTCATGATATTGATTATAAGTGAATTTTGGATTCTTGAAATGAGTAAAAAAATTTGCATCAATATTTTGGATCACACTCCTCTTTTTGGGATTGTCCTAATTTTTGTCCTAGAATCAAAAATTTCCTTAAAATAAGTATTGTAAGACAGTTAGAGATAAACCTTACCACTAAAAATGCCTTTTAACAAGGTAAATATTGATTTTGATCTTGCAATCACCAAATAGGGAACAAGTGCATATATAAAATAGACTATATTGCTAGTGTAATATAATCTATCTTAAGCATTATAAATTGGTAATACAAAAGATATACAATCCTAACCTAGAGGTTAGATAACAATATCTAATACATATGAACGAAATTTACTAACATGGCATCTAATGTCCAATGGACTATCCTTCAGAAATAGTGTCTTCATTCCACTGCAAGCCTTATTCTTTGCCTTTATATGATGTACCATGGTTCATTCCACTATAGGACGTACCTATCTTGTGAGGTATTAATCTAATGCAGTTGAACATATAAATGTTAGGATTGAGTAATACTGAGAGGGGGAGTGAATCAGTATTACAGCACTTTAAACTAAACTTAAACCAATTCCAAATAAACCATAAGATTGCTGAAATGAAAAGAACAAGGGAAAATAACACACAACTCATAACACCATTATTTGTTGTCGAGGAAACCTTGGCCAAGGGAAAACCCCGGTGGGGATGGTACCCACAAGCATGTATTAAAGTATAATGTCCATGTTAGGAGACCTAGCCCTGTTAGGAGCTGAGTATTACATAGTACATTTCCTTGTTAAAGGAATATAAACCTTGTTAAAGGTATACAACACCCTATTAGGGGTACACTGAGCTTACAACTCTTACAACCAATACTTATGTTACAAAGTGTTCTCAGTAATGAACAAAAATAAGCATCTGCAATGCTTAGATAGTTCCAGTTGTAGTTCTCAACAATATCAATCAACCTCAGATCTTGCATCTGCCATCAATCAGCTCTAACATCTCTTTCACATCTTCGCTTTACAAAATGTTCTTCATATATATATATGTGTTACATCATTTATTCAGCTCTCAGATACAATACAAAATAGAATAAATACTTATACCAAAAGCAAATACAATGTTGACGATCTTGTACTACCAAAGTATAGGTAATTCACAGTAACAATCCAACTTAGCATGTTTGGATTTTATCTCATACACCCTCAATCATCGTGACTGTTCAACTGCTATGTTACATTGTTCCACTGTCTTGGCATGTCTTCAAAACACTCTAACTCTCTGTGATCAACACCAAAACATAAACAACGTTAACTGAAGGTCATACATATCCCAAAGTGTCTTCCTCTAATATTTCAAGTCATCAACTATCATATACGATCTTCGTTGTCCAAAACAATATTGGTATACTCTATACTTTTGTTTCTATACTTAGTCAATTTCAAGACTGTCTCCAAAACTGTAGTTAACCCCAAGCGATCATTATTTCATATGTGTTGTCATAAATGACAACCCTTAAGTGTCACATAAGACTCCAAAAATATCACTTGCCAACAATCTCTCCCTTTGGCATTGATGGCAACACTTAGCGAAAAAAGGACTAAGTGTCCCAACTAACTATTCTATTTTCCTCTTCTTTTCTTCTTTTCTCATTTTTCTTCTCTTCTCCCCCTTTGACAACAATGGAAAAGGTGTACCCAAAATTTACAAAAATGTAGAATTCGGTGCTTTCTCACCAGTTTTAGAACATCTTGAAAGGAATCTTCCAAGATCTTCACTTCCGCATTCCATGACTCTATCAACAACTAACTAACATGTATCAGTCCATTCAATACATAGGATGTGCTGCTTTTAACTCTGTGGGCATAGAATTTATCAATGAATTTGTAGTCTTCTCCATATCAGATAGATGAACTTCAAGAATTGATAGCTTGGGAGTGATTAGACTCTTCAGCAAACCAAATCTTGTCATTACTCTCCCTTTTTCTGTATCCAAGACATTCAACTTATCAAAAATCTTTGATATCTCTCTATCCATCTCCAATATAGATTGTGAGGAGGTCTCACAACTGTCCATCATGCTATCCAGAGTAGCCCTGTCCTTCGCCATAATGTCTTCAATATTTTGAATGTATCGAATAGGGTTCATACAATAGTTGTATAACATCCTTCCATGTGTGACCCAACTTTTGCCCTTTGATGTAGCTGATCTCAGAATTCCCAAATCCAATGAAATAGACTGGCATACTTCGTTCAACTTCTTCTCTAGATAAATTTTCTTTACCTTCTCTTCCACGATCTTCACTAAGGACTCGTAGTGACTATAAAAATCATCTAGTGCCATACTCAGATTCTCTGCATTATCTTTTCCTTGAAAAACAATAGGTACGGGAAGAATTTTGTTCACAGTATCAACTGCTCTAGTAATTACCTTAGCCTTTTTGTCTCCTTTCTGCTCAAATATTTCTTTTTCCTTTGTGAATGCGATGAAGGATAGTCTCATCAATTCATCCTCATCCATATTGTCAACATCTGTGCTTACAGAATTATCCTTGCTTGCCAACAATAGAATAGTGGATGTGTCAATTTCATGTTTTACTTCAATTGTTTCCTCTTCTCCTTTCGAGGTATCTATCTCATCTCTTTGTAGTGATTATGCTTTATGTTCTTCCTCTTGTTGTTCTTCCTCTTCATCTGCCACTGTATTATCAATGTTTCCTTCAAATGGGTCTTTTTCATCAAGTGAAGTGTCAAGGGTCACAGGCACACCAGCAACAAAGAAATTTGGTTGCTTATCAGTACTCACTTCGCTTCTCTCAACATTTGCCTCAACTAACTTAGAGCTCTCTCCAATTCCTATAGGTGTAGGCATAGTAGGTTTAGGAGGTGAATTTTTCTCAAGAATATTGCTCATAAGTATCTGATCTAATGCCTTTTCAGTATCCTCTATGACTTCATTATATTTTGTGCCCATAACTTTCACTAATCTTGCTTTAGTTCTCAACAAGGGTTTGAGTTCATCAAGTATTCTCTCTCTCTCCTGAACAAAAACTAATGGCAAAATATCCTCAATAGCTTGACTCCTAATCGCCTCATCTTCTATATTTGAAATTTGTTTTCTAGTATCCAGCTTACCATACAATTCCTCAGATATATTTCCCTCTATCTCTAATAGGTTCTTCTTGAAAACAAGAAAATGATTAATCACTATGCCTTCAATCACTAGTTTGTCAGATGCCTCATACCTATCATAGTATTTATTCAATGAAACAAGCTTCCCTTTCTCAATAGCTCTTTTCTCTACCATCTTCACATCCGGCATCCATAGTTGTCTTACATTGGTGGTCTCTTTTTCAACTTTCTTTTCTTCTTCTTCTGTACTCTATTTCTTAGGAGGTGAGTACAGTTTAGTGGACTTTGTGTTTCTCTGAGGTACAATATTTTTTGTCTCTTCTTGCGATGTCTTCTGTGGTGGTGAGGGTATAGATACATCTATCACAGTAGAAAGTGGACTAACTACCTACTCAACTTTTGGAGGTGGAAGGGTTGCAGTAGCAGTGCTTGTCAACCCAGAAGATCTTTCTGTTATCTTCTTCCTCACATATGTCATTTCCTTTTTAGTTATTACAGCCTTAGTTGTCATTTCATAAACCATTTTCTCTATCTTTCTCTTCCTTATACCTCTACACTTTTCTTCTCTACCTTTAGCTGATTTCTCTTCATATGTGCCTCATCTCTCCTCAGATGAATCAACTTTAGATGCCAAAATATGTTCTTCTTGCATAACCAGAACTTATGAACTGATTTCATAGCCCATACGGTAACACCATTTATTCCTTGGTACAACTACCTCAAAACATACATAATTAGTTTCAAACATGAAATAGATTGTATCCTTGTATCTCTCAACCAACTCTTCAGGAATTTTGAATCTTTCTTTCATTTGCCTCTGTAGGATTTTTGTCATCCCAAATAGTTCTCCATCCACCCATGTGTTGTTTTGTCTTTTCTAACTCTGTGATATCTGAATACCAGTGGGTATGTTGTCTTTCCATGCTCTAGGTTGTATTCCAAGAAGTGTATTATCAATATGGATATATATGTGAACTAGAAGTGAGCTAAATCTAAAAGCCTTAGTTTTACCCCTCTTGACTAATTTCACATTCTCTAGAAACTGTTGTGCTAGAACCTCGCATAGATTGAATGTTGTGTTTTCCTTTACCATTCTATAAGCCATCATATTAACTCTTGTTGAGACTGAATTAGGTCTACTACTGCAGTAAAGCTTATAACCAAGTATCATTTCAACTAGGCTTACATCCTGTAGGAAAATGTCATTCACTGTCATTGCTAGCCTGTCCCATCTAGAATGTGTTAGGGTTTCAACTTGTTTCTTTGTATTATTTTCTACTATAGGGATAACTCCAGTGTTTTCTATCCCAGTTATGTCATGAATCAACTGACTACAAATCTTTACAGGTTACTCCCTTATCCAAATGAATTGGTCATGAACTTTACTAAGTATTATTTTAAATCATTCTTCTTTGTTGAATTCATACATGTCTGTCATTTTCATAATGCTCAAGTTGTCTAGGTGTTTGGACTCATCTTTCATTTGACCATCATCACCTATCATGTCTTCCATTTCTGTATCAATCTCATCATCTCCCAATGTGTGGTGTTTGGGAAAGGCTCCTTCAGGGTCTCCCTCATAAGACTTGAAGGGACATTTCTTGAATATATAGCTAGGTCTATCCATAACATCATAAATCAATGGTGCATCCATAACTTCTACTTGAGTAGATAGTCTAAATACCTTAAACACGTTGAATTTTGAATATTTGCTTTGATCAATCACGCAATGTGGTTGCTTGGTAGTATGATACTCTCTAAACTCTTCTCTCCTTGGTCACTTCTCTTCAAATGGTGAAGAAATAAGTAACTCGAATGTCTTTTATTCATCGCTAAGTGAGAAAATGCACTTTACCTGATAAACTTAACTTCGCACATTGTCCATTCAATCACAAATATTGCGATCATGAAATATGAATCTTCAGATTGTTGCGATCATAAATATAGGTTCCATAATGTCTGCATATACTATAACCAAGCTCGCATGAGCTTACTTCTCATAATTAGGGGCTGGATATAATCCGGTGTCTTCATCCAATAAAATCCTTTAAGGCCATGTTCGGTCATTTAGGTCGACTCAACTTTGTTAGCATCAGGTGAAGATTCAGTAGCATCTCTTGTCTCTCCCTGAACCAATACCTCAATAGACTCTTTGACTTTCCATACCTTACCACTGATGTTATCTTCTGTTTTCTTGAAACAACTGTCAAATTCACTTATGTAATCTGCAAGACTCTTACCAGTATCATTGTCATTCTTCTTAGTATCTATAGGAGGTGGTACTCTTCTGTTGTCTACTCTATTATACCTAAAAAAAATTGATATATGCCCTGGATTGTTACATTTGTAGCATATAGCAGGTGATCTGTTCTGATTTAACTGTAACTTACAATACCTTGTGATGTGCATAAGGTTATTACATTTGTAACATGTGGTTTTATCCGCTGACTCCTTCCTAATGTTATCTTGTCTGTATCTAGATTTATCAGGTTTCTTTTATTCTGCTTTCTTGTGCCCATATGCATGACAATTAAAGCAATAACCATAAAAATATTTAAAAGGGGCTTTACCTCTTCAATCTCTCTTCATGTGTTCAACCTTGTTGCATAGAAAACATCTACCTCTGAAAGGTCTGATATGTTCTTTAGGTTTTTCAAGAGTAGGTTTTTCTCCATCAATCTTCGCATCATATTTTTATTCTTGATTCTTGGAACATTCAACTTCATTGAAGTCAACACCAGTCATTTCTCCTTTAGGTTTATGTGTTTCTCTTTGTTCATCAATCAAGTCACTGCTCATGTGAAGTCTCTCAATATGTTTCTTTGTCTCAACAAGTTCACCTTTTATGATCTGATTATATTTCTCTAATTCCATATACTTGTTGTTGTAGTGATCAAGTTCAGTCTTCATTTTTCCCATCAGAATATTAGCATCCTTCAAAGCTTCTTCAGTTTTTTTTAGCATTATTTTCTTGTCGAATCTCTTTAGCCATCGTTTCATGATTAAGCTTTAAAGTATCAGTATCTTGTTCAAGTTGTTTTATCTTATCTGAATTATCATTGTCTGAATCCTCTTTTATCTGAACCATAAGATCTTGTCTCTGACTTCTAGAAAGTTCAAGCTGATCTTTTAGTTTCTTAATGAATCCCTTAGCTCTTCTCAATTTGAATCTCAAGTCACCATTTTCTGATTTTGCTTTGTCAAGGTCTTCAAGTTTTGCTTCAAAGTTTTCTTCCAAGGTTTTAGAGTCCATCTTGATCTCCCTTAAGCTGTCAAGATTTCTCTCCAAGGGTCAATAGCTCTTATACCAATTGTTAGGATTGAGTAATACTAAGAGGGGGGTGAATCAGTATTACAACACTTTAAATTAGACTTAAACCAATTCCAAATAAACCATAATATTGTTGAAATAAAAAGAACATAAGCAAATAACACACAACTCATAAAACCATTATTTTTTGTCGAGGAAACCCTGGCTAAGAGAAAACCCCAGTGGGGATGGTACCCACAAGCATGCACTAAATTATAATGTCCCTATTGGGAGACCCAACCCTGTTAGGAGTTCAGTATAACATAGTGCATTTCCTTGTTAAAGGAATATCAACCCTGTTAAAGGTGTACAACACCCTGTTAGGGGTACACTGAGCTTACAGCTCTTGCAACCAATACTTCTGTTACAAAGTGTTCTCAATAATGAACAAAAACCAGCATCTTCAATGCTTAGATAGTTCCATTTGTAGTTCTCAACAATACTTTTCAACCTTAGATCTCGCATTTTCCATCAATCATGTCTAACATCTCTTTCACATCTTCGCTTTACAAAATGTTCTTCATGTGTGTGTGTGTGTGTGTGTGTGTGTGTGTGTGTGTGTGTGTGTGTGTGTGTGTGTGTGTGTGTGTGCGTGCGCACGTGCGTGTGTGTGTGCGTGCGTGCGTGTGTGTGTTACATCATTTAGTCGGCTCTCAAATACAATACAAAATAGAATAAATACTTATACAAAAAGTAAATACAATGTCGATGATCTTGTACTACCAAAGTATAGGTCGTTCACAGTAACAATCCAACTTAGCATGTTTGGATTCTATCTCATACTCCCTCAATCATCACGACTATTCAATTGTTATGTTTCATTGCTCCATTGTCTTCAAATGTCTTCAAAACCCTCTAACTCTCTGTGATCAACACCAAAACACAAGAGACCTTAACTGAAGGTCATACATATCCCAAAGTGTCTTCCTCTAAGTCACAAGTCATCAACTATCATATACGATCTTCGCTATCCAAAACAATAATGTTATACTATGTACTTTTGTTTCTATACTTAGTAAATTTCAAGACCGTCTCTCTAAAAGTGTACTTAACTCCAAGCGATCATTATATATATATATATATATATATATATATATATATATATATATATATTGCATCATATATTGCAAACAAAATGTACAAAGTGTAATCCAATACAGTTCATATATATTAGATTTACGCAGTTTGCACACAAAGTCAAGAATGTAAATACCATAGCAATCTACCCAAATCCATATGTCCATATGCCAACTGAATAAATAATTTTATAAATATTAATATGCAACATTCTATCATAGATGGATATCTTTTATAAGCAATCACAGGTATTAATCCATGTGTATTTACTATATAGTGATGAGCAGTAACAATTATCATACCACGAATATACCTCAGGTACTCACACTAGATATCGCGGGTAAATATGAATTTTCATTTATCTTCTCTTCTCTGATGATTACTGTTGATACCTCTCTTCCTCTTTTATTTTGATCCTTTCTCTATGTTGGCTTATATTGACATGATTTCTTCTCACTCGCATTCTCCTTGATTTTAGTAAATTTCATCCTCCTTTTACCTCAATCCGATATGCATGTATTCTTCCTCTACTGGCGATCCCATGACTCTTGTACTAACTTAATTACATCATAGTAATTCATTTATCTTTACTATATCGCATCATCAAGTAATTACTCATTGACTCCAATATTCAATTAACCTTTCCAAAATGCATCTATAAGTTGTAGTGTATTGGTTATTGACATAATAATAGTTCCCTTCTTTATTTATAGGATAGGACCCAACCAACATCCAAAGTTACACTCCTGGAGTCCACATGTTACTCCCTTAATCATCACGACCACTCATCTACCCTATTCCACTACTATACTGTCTTTGCGTACCCAAAACATGTTGTAACTCTCACCAATCAACTCCAAAACACAAGATACCTTAAATGAAGGTATAATACATCCCATACTGCACCCATCTAAGCTCACATGATGTAATGCATCACATATTGTGATCGCCAGACAAAGCTGTAAAACTGTATTCTGTCAACTACTTCCTAGACTTAGTCATTTTTTTCAAAACTGGACTGTACTCCAAGCGACCATGCCAATAAGTAGTGTTTCCATAAATGACAACATATATGCTATATATCTTTGGCCTTACCAACAAAATATATGGATTAGTATTATCATTTATGGTAACAAGATGATGTTTATATCCTAATTCTATATGCGCAACTCATTAGGAGAACAGACCGGAAGTTAGTATCATATTTAGCTAAATACAAAAATGAAGAACATGGGTACCGGCAGTTTGCAGTAAAAGGTTTCATGTTCATTCCTAGGTTAAATACTTTTGGCACGCATCTAAGGGAACCATTGTGGATGTATACAAATGCTAATTCCAAAGTTTGGAGGTACGGTCACATGTTTGGAAAGAGTTACAAGGATCTGAGCAGTGATATTTCATGTTTGACAACTTGACAGACTAACATGGTGAAAGATCTTTATGTGGACATGGTAATTTATTTTTGGTGCTAAATTTTATGATAAATTGGTAAAGCCGACAAAGTTAGTTGCATGTATAAAATAATTTTGGTGGTAAATCAATTCAAATTGAGGATTTGGATGACTTGGTCAAAATGTATTACATTTCCCTAGGACATTTTTGGTAGCCGACACGGGAGATCAAATTTGTAATTGTGCACCTATATAATCAATGGACTATGGTTTATGGAAAAGAGTTGGATAGTTATTGATGCATGTGATCAGTGAGCAAGGTGAAAAGAAAAAGGATTTCCTGAAGGTTTTGTAGATCTGGTAATCTGATTAGCGAAGAACAGAGACCAGGGCAGTCATAGGGAAAAGTGTATCAGATCAATTCATGTGCTTATATGGAACTGTAATCAAGCATAGTTGATGCTACTAAAACATTTCAAAATACATTGTCATCTTTAGTCTTTAATGACTCTTATGTAATTTATTTAGCTTTACTATATCGCATCATCATCGTAGTAATTCATTTATCTTTACTCGTTGAGTCCAATATTCAATCAACCTTTCCAACATGAATGTATAAGTTGTAGTGTAATGGTTGTTGACATATTAATAGCTCCCTTGTTTACTAGCTATTTATACTCCTAAATCACAGTATTCCTTCCATAGCATTGATAATATAATATCCATGGTGTTACATATGTCCCATGTTGTTGACTGTGTTGTTCTTACTCCTTGTGTAAATAATGGTGATATTTTCCGCAAAAAAATTGTAAAGTCTTAAATAAGATGATTCCTTCATTCAAGCTGGGTTTAACCAGCACACTCTAAGGGCATGTTTGGGCACTGGAATTAGACTGGAATTGGCATTATCTAATTCTGGATATTGCCAAATTCCATGTTTGGGTCCATGAATAAAAATGGAATTGGAATTAGAAAATTCTCATTTTTCCCCAAAATGGGCATATTAATCTTGCACCTAAATAGGTGGAATTGGAATTTCGAATTCCAATTCCAATTTTTTCAAAAGAGAATTTAATATCTCGTCGGATTTGTAACATGATAGATGTGTAAATGTGTGTGTGTGGATATGTGTATATATACACAAATGTGTGTATATGTGCATATATGTGTATATATATACATAAATGTGTGTATCTATGTGTATGTGTGTATATGTGTATACATGTGTGCATATAAACATATATATGTGTGTGTATACATGTGTATATACATACATATATGTGTGTATATATACACACATGTATATATACATACATATATATGTGTATATATACACATGTATATATATACACATACATGTGTGTGTATATATATATATATGTATGTGTATATATACACATATGTGTGTATGTGTGTATATATACATATATACACACATATGTATATATACATGTAACACCCCAAAATTGGCACCTAATAATCCTAATCAATTTTGGTGCGCTCCTTCAATTTTCTCATCATCGAAGTCCTATTATACTAGGCAATTTCTCTTCCTAATTGACTTTAATTGACTAAGTCTCAAATGCAGAAAACCCAAATTTGCATAAATCTGACATTATATTTAATTCCTAAATTATCAAGGTTTATTAGCTAAAAATCCCTATAATTAATTGATTTAATTCTAAAGTTCTAAGTGCTTTTAAGTTAAATTAATTCCACCCCCTTTAGCTAATATACATCAAAAGGAATTGAATAGTTATTTAATTATTGTGATGGATTATCCTCAAAAAGAATTCCATAATTCTATATGAAAGGTCACTCATGTGGCAATAATCCACTCTTTCAATTAAATAATTCTTGCATTTTTGTCTCAAATGGAAGTGAAGAGGCAACCGTTTCTTTTCAAGAAACTCTTCACCCTCTTTCCATGGCAATTCTATAAACTGGACCCCTTTTTCTTCATTAGGAAGGATGATTTTTGAGAGCATCAAACTTATAGTGAAATTTGCTTTGATTATTACATGCTTTTTAGAGTTTAAATTGCATAATTAGATTAATTTCAATTTGGATTAAAGATATGTTGATTTCATTTGCAATTCATCTACATATCTAACATCTCAATTTCATTTCTCAAGCTTTCTAGTTTAAATGCAATTTCAATTCTAGATTAAAAGCATTTGAATTCTAGATGAAGAGTGTTTCATTTCTTAGATTAATTGCAATTTCATTCCATATAGTAGTTGCAATTTCAATTCTAGACTAGTTGCATTTGATTCCATAGATTAATTGCAATTCATTTCTAGATTAAGAGCAATCTCATTTCATAGATTAATTGTAGTGCATTCATGGATTAATGGCAATTCCATCTCTTCTCATACTTTAGAAATCCTCCATGTTAGCAATGGTCAGGTTGTTGGCTCTCGTTCTGAGAGTAAAATCGACATCCACAACTAATTAGGAGGCAGCAAGTCGCTTCAATTGAATTTGCAGGATAAACAATTCATGTTTGTCTTTGTGAATTGAACAATTGAGTAAAGACTATGTTGAGTTTGTGCTTGATTTAGAGGTCACATTCAAGCCCACACAATACACATGTATATACACACATTTATATATATACACATGTGTGTACACACACACAGAGATATATATATATATATCTGTGTGTGTGTATATGCGCACACATGTGTATATATATACACACATCTATGTGTATATGTGTATATGTGTATATATGCACAAATGTGTGTATATGTGTGTATGTATGTATAGACACACATGTGTATATGTGTGTATATATACACATATATATACATGTATATATACACATATGTGTGTGTCTATACACACATACAAATATATGTGTGTATGTGTGTATATATACACACCTACACATCGTATTCAAAAAAATTAAGAAATAAACAATTAAAATTATTTATGCATCTTCTCAGTCATCTTCTGGGTGAACCAAACGGGTCCAGCCCATATTCCAGAAATCATTTCTAGGATATGTATCTTCCAAAATTGTAGCATCTTCAAGAATTGACCATGTCCAATATTTGGTATTCCAGCACCCAAACGGGACCTAATCACTGACTGCGCTTAGATGGCTGATGTGGGCCCAACCCCAGTCTATTGCTCTCACATCTACTGTTAACTAAGGCCGTTAGAGAATTTAAATTTTTAAATAGCCTTATTCTCGCCCACACACATGACAAGTTGTTGCATTGCAGGAGTAAATGTAAAAGTAGAAAAGATAAAAGGGATTTGTGGGATATTGTCATTTGGAAATTCTCTAGTAGACGTGTATGCAAAATGCAGAAGCAAAGACATGACACCTACAAATTCTTGAACGAATGTCTCAAAAATATGTTATAGAATGCAACCGCAGGATATGCAGAAAATAGGTTTGTTGAATGCTTCAAAAACCCTTGCAACCGTCCTCCCTGCTTGCACTGAAATGGGAGAACGACTCCCGATATGAAAATATCACAACAACTTGAGTGAAGGAGAGCATGGCTTCCATATGGCTCCATTTTAAGAATTATTTTATGATATTTATTTATAAGCTATATGATTCTATAAAATCTATTTTATTTGATTGAATAGTATTTTATTGTGTGAAGAAGGGCATGGCTCTTGATATGGCTTTGTGGGGCTCTACATCATATTTGTATGGAGAGTACATAGATTCCAAATTACAGATAGGTAATATGCCAGAGGAGCACCCTCAAGACTATTAATATGGAGAGCCTATAGAAGAGGAAGAAAGGACTTTTGAGCAACTCCTACTCTAGCCGAGCAAAAAATCATAACCCACAACTTATTCATTAAAACATATGCAATGTGAATTATGTTGCTTCATTATTGAGTACTATTTGCAGGTAAAATATATGGTTTTACCATGCATATATGTGCATAGGTTTTGAGCATGGTGTTTGTCAAATTTGCACAGTAAATCTTAGCAGTGAAAGCAAAAACTTTGGTCATGGAATAAATAAAACATTTGGTCAGAAAGATTGTTTGAAACTAAAACTGGTTAATTTGTGTGTTTTTTGTAGTTTTAATGGCAGAGAGAGTGTATATAACCCAATATTAATCTTTCATATGTTTACTTTCCTACCAATCTTGTTTAGGTATTGCTAATTGGTTTCAAGAATTTGGGGGCACATAACCTACATTTTTTCTGACATATCAACTCTTTTGAAATGGTCAAGATTTACTTAAGTTGTATTTAAATTCTCTAACGGTATTAGTTAACGGTAGACACGAGATTAATATATTGGGGTTGGGCCCACATCAGTCACCTAAGCACAGTCAGCGCTTAGAGTGTGTTGGTTAAGCTCAGCCATTCATGAGTAATGTATATCATGTGATACCCTCTCAAATTTCAACTAATAATAAAATTAATTTCAACTAATCATAGTCCTCACCTCACCAAAATTTATTTTCCTCAAGCAATGAGCATCCTCACTTGTAGTCCATCCTAGGATGTATTTTTCTTTAATTTATATGTTTATTATTTTGATGGTAAAATCCGATAAGGTTGGTGAACTCAAATTCATATCTTTCTCCCTTATATTTATTATCTTATTCAAAAACAGAGACACACAGGGAGTATACATGTATGAAATATACATATGGTTGTATGGCATGAAGCATGTATGGAGTATACACATTAATGTGTAGAGACATGAAACATACACGAAGAAGACACATGAGTATATCCAAACATAAAGCATACACACAAAAATATACAACAGCCGCATGATTATATGTATACACAGTTGAGTTGGTTCATAAGAGGTAGGAGCATCCAACCAAGGTCATAACCATCTCTTGGAGTAATTCATCCATAAGAGGCAGGAGCATCCAACCAAGACCAAAACCATCTCTTGGAGTAATCAATCCATAAGAGGCAGGAACGTCCAAATAGGAAAAAAACTATCTCTTGGATTAATCAATCCACAAGAGGTAGGAGTGTCCAACCAGGACTAGATCCATCTCTTCGAGCAACAAATCCACAAGAGGCATGAACGTCCAACTGGGACTAGTTCCATCTCTTAGAGTGAAAAATCCCCAAGAGGCGGGAACGTCCAACCAGGATTAGATCCAACACTTGGAGCAATTAATTCATCATAGCGTCCGTCGGGCTGGCAAGAAAATACTCTGATACCACTTGTAATGTCCCATTTTTTGGATTGCCCTAATTTTTTCCCTAGAATCACAATTTCATTAAAATAACAATTGTAAGACGGTTAGAGATATATCCCTACCAATAAAAATGTCTTTTAACAAGGTAAATATTGATTTAGATCCCGCAATCACCAAATAGGGAACAAGTGCATATATACAATGACTATATTGTTAGTGTAACACGACATGTTTTAAGCATTATAAATTGTTAATACAAAAGAAATACAATCCTAACCAAGAGGTTAGATAACACTATCTAATGTATATGAAGGAAATTCACTTATGACATCTAACGTCCAATGGACTATCCTTCACAAATAGTGCCTTCATATCATGTAACCCATGCACATTCCATATATATATATATAGATACAAAGCCTAATTCCATCATATATTGCATATGAAATGTACAAAGCCTAATCAAATGTAGTTCATATATATCTTGGATTTATGCAGCTTGTATATGTTAGTATTAAGTCAAGAATGTAAATACCATAGCAAACTTCTAAAATCCATACGTTCATATGTCAACTGAATAAAAAATTATCTAAATATTGATGGTATTCTATCCTAGATGGTTGTTTGTTATAAGTACTCATAGGTATTAATCCATATGTATTTAGTATTTAGTGATGATCTCTAATAATTATCATACCATGAATATATCTCAAGGAATCACACCAGATATCACAGGTAAATATAAATTTTCATTTATCCTCTATGATGATTGTTATTTGTACCTCTCTTCCTCTTTTATTCTAATCCATTATTTGTGTTAGATTATATTGACTTGATTGTCTTCTCATTCTTATTATCCTTGTTCTCAGCACATTTCCTCCTTTTACCTTGATCCTCTACATATATTTTTCTTATATCAGTCTGATCATTTTCTTACATATTATTCTTTCTCTGCTAGTGATCACATGAGTCTTGGAGTAGCTTCCTTGAGACCAATGGATTGAGATTCATTTAGTTTTAACTTATTTAACATGTTATTTTCCTTCTACACATCTCCTACCCATAACTATTATCACCGCTTAAGATAATATCAGAATCAGAATTCATCAATCTCAATTGGTACTTTAATCTCCTTTATACTTCATGAGAGTATTACTCTATTGAATCATTTCTTTAGTCTTTAACAACTCTTATGTCATCCTCAACCATATAAATAATATTGATTGCATCGTAGTAATTCATTTAGCTTTATTATATCACATCATCAGGTAATTACTTGTTGACTCCAATACTTTTTTATGAATAGAGGCCTTTTTCTATTAATATATAAAAGAGTACAATGTTCACAAAAAGGACCTGGGGATAAAAAATCACCCCGCGCAGAGTCACTTGGCATCACACCGGAATCATACAACTATTCACCAAAAAATATTATAAAGAAAGCCCTCAATCTGCGAGAGCAGTAGCAGAAGAGGGAGGAGGATCTTTATCATTAGGATTACCCCAAACATTGGGCCTAGGGGTCTGGTCAAGAAGCGACCACCCATCATCTGTATCTTTTTCTTCATTCCCCATTTCTCCTTCCTCCCGCCTAGGAGAGATAGCAAGAGCCAAGCGGGGGATTCTATCAAAAGTGGCAGAAGGCCACACAATAACATTGGTCATCAGTCGAGAAGCAGTAGAAACAAGCAAAGGAGGCTATCCAATAGCCAAGGCCCTCCTAGCAAGAAGAGAGGCTATGACGTCGGCCCCAGGGTGGTGTGTGATTAGCTGAAAGGGAATCTGGTGGCACCCGAGCCACATTAAACAGGGCATTACCCCAATGTTGTAGCATCTCCTACAAGTGGGTGACCTCAAGGGCCACCTTGTCAACTTGTACTTGAATCTGCATCATGACATTATTACATAAACATGCCTTAGCATAAAGAGAAACATTGACATCCAGAAAAGTGTGAGTAAAAATAACAGCATTACGATCTTCCCATAAGGAAAAAAAATCTCCATCCTTAAAGCATGCGAAATTTGGGTATACTGGGAAGGCATTCTGGGTCAATCACCAAGGAGAGCCATATACCAAGAAAAAGGCTCAGGCTGGAATAGCATAAAAAAGCTATGAATCCATCTCCAATAGTTCTGGCTAGTCGATAGAACCAAAAAATATGCATAATGGTTTTAGCATGCCCACAAAATGGGCATTTGGGATCAGGCACACCCAAGTGCTAGATCTGAGCTCCCAAAGGAAAACCTTGATAAAGAAGACACCAAGAAAAATGAGCAATTTTGGGTTCAGTAATAGCATCTCAAATAGTGCATAAATGCCAGCTCTGGGTCTTTTGGGAAGAAGAAAGATGCCAACGATGATTTAGAGAATCAATCATAGGAAAGTGAGACACAAGCCAAGAGTACCCAACCTTGGGTTTGTAGTTAGTAAATGGCGTATCAAGATACAATTTCCAGTCTTTCCACCAAGGTTTAACTAACTGAATTCCAAGTTTATGCAGGAGATGTGGCAAAATAGCAGACACAAGCAAGTCAAAAGTCTGACGATCTAGATGAGTGAGTCAGAACTGAACCTGGAGATCATCCCAAGAGTGGAGACTCATGGTGGCTTTGGAAAAAAATCCTTAGGTATTTGAATGCCACGTTTGTGAAAATGAAGAGAACTTATCCCCTGGATTTTGGTCCGAGGAAGCCCTTGTTGAGAAAAAAGATGGGACCACCAAATGTTTTGCTAATTGAAAGAAAGCCCATCACGGAAGCCACAGCCAACCCAACGATGCCAAGGATTGATAGCTTCCCAGGCTCTCCAAATACTTTTGAAAACAAAAGTACCTTGGATTTGAATAGGGTGCTTCATAACCAGAAGGATTTGAAACCCAATCCCCTTCCAAGATGGCTTGTGCAAGGGGTACCCAGAAGAAATCCAATGTTGAAGTAGAGTTTTCCAGGCCTCATCATCTGTGAGACATCACACAATCCACTTAGCACAAAGGGTCAGGCCTTGTTTCTAAGTGTTGAGTAAGCCAAGCCCACCAAAGACCTTAGGGAGACAACAAAAATTCCAGGCAACTTTGAGGAATCAATTGTGATTAGTGCCAGAGGCCCAAATAAAATCCCTCAGCAATTTCTCGAGCTTCTTGTAGGAGGCTTTTGAAGGAGCCCAACAAGAAGAGTAGTAGACATGCGTAGCATCCAAGACCTTGGATAAAATATGAAACTTCCCAGTGAGAGAGAGCGGCTTGGTAATCCAATAGGTAAGCTTCTTCTCAATTTTAGCTAGCACGACATTCCATAATTAAGTATAAGAGGATTGGAAAGCAAAAGGAATACCAAGGAAATGAAAAAAATTTCCCCATGTTGAATCCTCGACCATCCAAACTGAGAAAACCAAGGCGGATCGGGAAGGGAAGACCGTCTGTAGCGCAAGGTTTTATGCCAGTGGATGGCTGAACCAAAGGCCATGAAAAAATTTTATAAACACTGCAAGGCTACCTTGATATTTTCTTCATCCTCTGCAAGAGTGAGAAAGGAATCATCGGCAAAATGGTCATTGACCAATTGTTGGGTAGAATCAGGTAAAGAAATCCCACGAACACGGCCCAGAGAAATGGAATGAGCTAACAAATAGAAAAATCCTTCGGCTACCAGAACATACAAGGCAGGAGCTAAAGGACAGCCTTGTTGAATGGATCTGAAGAGACCAAAGGTAGAAGATTGTCTACCATTAATGGTGATGAAAGCAGAGACATCCTGAAAAATCATCTGCACGGATTCAAGAAATATGGGGCCAGAACCAAGAGCTTGAAGCATAACAATAATAAAAGGCCATTCAATGTGGTCATAAACTTTAGTAAAATCAATTTTAAGGAAAAGAGTTTTCTGTTGAGACTTACATTGTAGCGTAATGGTTACCGAAATATTAATAGTTGTCTTGTTTACTTGCTATTTATACTCCTAAACTGCAGTATTCCTTTCATAGCATTAATAATATTCATGGTGTTACATCCTTCGGGCCATGTTGTCAACTGTGTTGTTCTTACCTACTTGTGTGAACGCTAGTGATATTTGCCATGAGAAAATTGTAAAGTCTTAAATAAGATGATTATTTTGTGAGTAATGTATATCTTATGACACCCTCTTAATTTTTAACTATTAAGAAAATTATCAGCTTGCAGCCTACAACTCATATCATTTTGTAATTATATTATTATAATTTGTTTATTAATATTATTATTTTATTTATTTATTTTATATTTTGATTTAAATTTGTATTTCCTATTTTAGTAAGGGGACATCACAAACAACTATTGTATCATCATCAACATCATTTTGATTATCAATGACCACATTATTGTTGTCACTTGGGTCTTCAATATCATCATTTCCTAAATTTTCATTTTCAATGTTCTCTTCACTTTCTTCGGAGTCAATATCCTCCATTTGGAACCCCACCTCCTCATTATCCTACCCTCTATCCTCATCATAAATTGCCTCCATATTCTCTTCTTCATTCATCAGAACAAAATCCTCTTCAGAGTAGATTTCATCATCTTCATCTTTTTCCATTACCTTCTTTCCTTTTGGGTCAGAGGTGCCAATATCCACCTTAGCCAAACAGGCCGGCCTACATCCTCTAAATAGAATAACACCTTACTCATTCTGATTTTTCCTTTCCTCGGTCTTATATCCTCATTATCATCAATGAGTGTTATGGTTACACCTTACTTTTTAGGCTCTTTTTAGTCTGCATTGTTCATTTTGGAAGCTCCAAGAAAGGTAGAGAAGGGCCTTTTTTCTTTGGGGTTACTTTTAGGAACTCAATAACTAAGGAGAGAGGGAAATACATATGGATTTTCCTAGGTTTCTTCTTCCTTGAGCGATTACCAATATCAAAAGAGTGAGGTTTACTAGCAAAAAGTTGAATTCTTAGAGCACTTTGGATAGCTAGAGGTTTTTTATGAGGAAACAACAAAGGGCTACCATGACAGTCAAAGGCCAAGGAAAATTTATAAAGGTCCATAATTAATCCTTGGTGTAAGGGAGGGGAAGCCCCCCTTCTCAATACTATTCACATATAATAAAACAGATAAAATGGATTATTAAACTTCTCAAGATGCATGACATGGTTAAAAACTAGGAAATGGTAACCATGTACAATCATATAGCGCCCTTCTAAAGTAAAATGTTACATGAAAGGGAGGCTTTCCTGGGCGTAAAGAGAAGGTAGGTTAAGACAATAATGCCCATTATGAAATCTCTTGAGATGCTCTCTTTCCAAGAACTTGTCAAAAAAAATTGGTACTTGTCAGTGCTCTCCATAGTGCACAGACCATAGTTTTCTAGACCCATAACATCCACAATCATTTGAGGCATTACCGTGAATTGAAGGTTGCTAATTATTTTTTATAAACAAAAGTAGCCTAACAAGGGGGTTGTCCCTTACAAATACAAGTCCTAGAGGCTAAAGACCAAAAACCACACCTAGACAACACAAGAGGTATTCAACAGAAAGAACTAACACATAGCACAAAGGCTAGAAGCCCTTCAAAGGAAAGGCCAAACTCACACTGCAAGAGAAGGTTACTAATTTTTACTTATCCTTTCATCCAAGAATTGGTAGGTTTATAGGTCAATGCATTATTGTAACCTTACATTTCCTGGAAGAACAACATTAGACTAGCTCACACAAAAAGGTCCCACAAATCAACATTTTTCCTAAGAAACTCACAATTAACCAACTTTAGTCAATTTCATGGGCCGCCCATTTCCTCCACTCTAAAACACTCGAACTTAACCTCCCAAAGATTAGCATAAGATTTTTTGCAATTTCTTGCAACCTAATAGAAAGAACTTTCGTAACTCAAATGCATAAAAGGTAAGAATTTTATAGCTCAAGACCTTCTTTGGATACAACAAGTAATAATAAAATTAATACATTTCCTTTTGGGTTATGGTATTTTTTGTATAGGCACTTTTTTGTTTCATTTTATGGTGATAAAGATTATAATACGACCTTTCAACATATTTGATTGTCCATAGGTGAGAGACGACACATTCCCCATTACAACAAATGTCATGGATTTTAGCATTATTTAGCATGTTGGTTCCTAAACTAATATCATTAGTATGGTCATTTCTCAATAAATTGATTACCTTTAGTACTAACAATAATGACACCATAAGTAAGGATTGACATCATTTAAGAAAAAAAATCCAACTTGTACAATGGGTTCAATATCCTTTCTCCTCGTGTCTCAAAGAAAACCAATTTTATCAACGTTCTTTTCATTAGAAATATTTTTTAAAATATTTGGTAAGACGTTATTCTTCCTCCAACGGTTCCAATTTTGAAATTTCAAACCTCCATTAGCGACCATATCTGCCACTTTGTTTCCTTCGCTCTATATATTTTGAACCTTGGACTAAATTAAGCTACAAATCATTCTTTTACTATGTTCCATTAAATCTCTAATTTTCCAAGGCCCATTCACTACTCCTTTCAAAGTGATATCAATTTAGAACCTTCAATGATAAATAGATAGATCCAAAACTCTAAAGGAAGTTGTGCCAAGCGAACCCAAACAGGAACCCTCGAGGGTAATTCATCTTCAGAATTAAAACTCTTATGTCATGGTTTAACAAACAAGCCCACGTGATTATAAAAGTAAGTTCCTCCTTCAAAAACCAGGTTACAATCAGACATGCAAGAAAATGCCACCATAAAATGGTTGTTCGCAAAAAACATAATATCCATGTCTCCCTCCACTTGCCATGAGCAACGAATCCAAGATTCCAAAGCTGACAGAGAAATGTGAATCCAAAGAAATTTACATATCAATGTATGTTTACAATAATAAGCCACATCTTCCATGACCGATTCAGGAGAAATGACAAGGACAAGCCACTCATGAGTTCTCAGAAAACCATTTACTTTATTTTGTTTAGAGCTTTCCCCCACATAAAAGGAGTTGGACTTCGTTGCATGCAAACTAGAAGAAGATCCATGGCGTGGCACACCACTAGCAACCACAAAAGAAGTAGAAACTCTAAGCTCCCCCATCCAAACATAAAACAAAAACACCAAACCCCCAACTGAAAAACCCAAACCAGGCAACCCCATGTGAACCCCCAATGAACACAAACACCCCCTGTGAGCCCCTACAAACACCTAACAAACAACACCCCAGCAAACTGTCAATACCCCCACGTAACAAAGATCGCACAACCCCTGCAAACTTTCAACACCCCCTACAAGAACCCACCCACCGATCACACCAACCATGTTACAATAGAAACAATGGCTAGAGCCCAAGCCCTAGCCCAAAATGTCACCGCAGCTCTCCAACATTCTAATTCAGACCATCTTTTTATCCCATTTCAAAATTTGGACATTTTTACAAATAATTTCAAGTCCATAATAAACTTTTCAATTGTAGATAATTTTCATTTAAATGTTTGTCCTAATTTATATAAGGTTAATGTAAAATTATTTGTAAACTTGAATTGCTTCAAACATAGTGTATGTACAAGACAAGAGTTAAGATCTTCATTTAGATATAATATTTATTACTATAAATAGTGTTCTATTTATGACTTCAATAGGAATTTGAACCATATAATGTCAAACTTAAATAAAAATCAACATTTTCAAGTCATACCACATGATCCAATTTTTCTTTTAAATGGTCACTTTCGACAAAAAAATTGTACTTAGACTAAATATTTTCTAAAAATTAACATTTTAAAGTCTGTTTGCATGACCCAATAATTGTGAAGAGAGTAGTAACATTTTGGTTAGAAACTATCCAAGTTAAGCTTATTATAAAATATTAATTACAAGCACTATTATTATTTTCTTTAATAAATTTTATTAAGGATGTTTCAACTAAGTTCAAATTATATAAATATTTAAATCTAGAAAATAAAAAGTCAAAACAAAAACATTATTAACTTTCTTGCATCTTAATCTTTACAATATCATAAATGTAGGGGGAATTAATGGGGATGAAGACATCACTAATATAGTGCATTAGTCTTGAAATGTCAAGACAACCAATCACGATCACAATCTAAGCAAAGGTAAAAGAGATTAAATTTATCATTACTATTTTTAAGTAGATGTTCTCTTTGGTGGGATTTCTTTGGTTTAGATGTCACAAGTGGATGGTATTTCTTGTGTGAGAACTTGGTAATTAGAAAATGCAGAACTCAAAAAAATATATATAAATGTCACTTAAAATTTGAGTCCGACTCTCTAACATAATCCATTATATTCAACCTCTTTCACATATTGAGTTCATTAATTACATTCCATGTAAAAAGTACATATTAAATTTGTTAGTTACATTCCATGTGAAAAATACAATAATTAATATTTACATTATTGTGATATTTTGGTTTCAATTAATTATATATAAAGATGAAAGCCATCACATCATAACATATACAATTCACTAAGGATGGTAAAAGCACTGAACTTTTCCATCAATATATTATGAAGAACAAAAGCGGGAACATAATAAGACATCTTATAAAAGAAGATGGAATAGTCATAAATCAATATATGGAGATAGTAGAGGAAGAAATTTCCTTGTTTTCTAAACTTTAGGGAGATGATATTCAAGATAATACAAAATTGGAGGAGCTCCTAGTCATAATGCTTGAAGTAGTGATTATTCAAGATATTAAAGAAGTGGTGAAGCCAATCTCTATTAATGGTTCACCATGCTTTCTTTCAAGATTATTGGGAATTGATTTTTGGGAATTTGCTTAATGTTTTTCTTCAAGTTTGAAATGCTTATGAATTAAATTAACTCCACCTTCATAGCCTTCACTGTATAAAAAGATAATGCTTCTACTATTCAAGATTGCAAACCTATAAGCTTATGCAATACAATATACAAGATTCTCTCCAAGATAATAGTTAATAGGTTGAAATCATTCCTTAGTAAGATGATAACCAGTAATATAAAAGACTTTGTGAAAGGAAGACATGTCATGGATGCACCCTTAACTACTCATGAAATTATCCAGTCCATGAGTTCTAGTAGGAAGTTGGAAATGGTTTTGAAGTTAGATATTCTCAAAGCTTATGATAGGTTATCTTGACCTTTTTTATGACAATCCTATAAAAATTCAATTTTAAAGACAAATTCCTTAATCTTTGCTCGTGTTGCCACTCATGATTGCTTTGATTTGGTTAATGGGGTCCCCTTACTTGTTTATATCTGTTGCTAAAGTTTTGGAAAGAATTTTCAAAAAATGTTTACCCAAAAAATCCTAAAAGAAGTTAAGGTTGCTTCTTCTCTTCCTCTAGAATCCCATCAACAATTTGTTGTTGACACTATTTTATTTGGGGAAGCTTCTATTGTCGAAGCTAGACATGGAAAACCATACTTGACGACTATGCTATTGTGTTTGGCCAATAATCAATTATAACAAATGCAAGCTCTTCTTTTCTAATGGTGACAACATAATTATAGATGAGGATATAGAGATTGTTAGTTACCAATTTGCTTCTCCCCCAACCTCTTATCTTGGTCTTCTCCTTATTTCTAAAAAGCCAACTAATAACTACTGAAACCATATTATAGAAATATTTTAGAAGAATACGACGGGATGGAAAGGGAAATTGCTTAGTCAAGTTGGGAAACTCTAACTTCTAAGGGCTTCCTTACAAAATAGTCTTGTCTATTACCTTTCTCTACTTAATATCCATGCCTTTATTGCCAATAAAATCATGTTAAATTCAAAGAAATTTTTTATGGGCAGGAATACAAGAATGTTCAAGAATATCTTTGATCAGTTGGGAAAAGGTGTGTATCCCTAAACAACATGGCGACCTTGGAATAAGGAGAATAAATTTGTTCAATAAGACTTTATTAACCAAAATTAATTGGTAGTTTCTTGAAGGTAGTAAAGACAAAGTTAAAATTTTAAAAGATAAGTGGTTGAATAGTGAGGTTTAAAGTAGTTTTATCCATGCTAGCCAACCTCCCCATGGCTTTGTTATATGGAATAATATCCTCAAAACAAGGAGCATAATTAAATAGGGAGCTAGAGGAAGAATTGGGAATAGCGAGAAAACTTTCTTTTGGGAAGATTCTTGGAGTAGTGGTCCCTTGTTTACTTCAATCAATAAGCTAAATTGTAAGAACCATGGTGGCTCGAACTTCTCTAACTGGCAACTAATTGCATTTTTTTGTTTTTGGAAATTTGCACTTTTTTGTATTTTTTGAGAATATATAATTTTTTTTGTCTTTTTTAATTAAGAGAATTTACAATTGCAAATTGAAAATTATTAACTACTAAGAGAAAATACAACTACACACTTGATTTCTTAAATTTTATTGGAAACTAGGGATTAGAATTCACAATGCACTAAAAACATGATTTACGACTCCACATTTTGTAATAAACTTGTCGCGGCTAAGGGAAGGAGTGGCGCACAAAAAAATTTAGTGGCGAATATCCTCCAATTAGTGAATATTCGCCAATTGGTGAATATTTTGCAACCGCAATTTCAAAATTGGTGAATAAGTGGGACCGAATGGGCTGGTCAAATCACCCCAACTTTATAAATTTTTCGTTAAATGCAATTCAATTCGCCATTGTTTTTATTAAATTTGTGGTCCAATGCAATTCAATTTGACAATAGAATTTATGTTTTTTAAATTATTTATTTAATATTTTCCCCTGCAATTTCAGAAGTGTCTTAATCGAAAACCATATTTGCCAACATGTGGTCGACATTTAAGGTTGGGGCATGATTTACGTATATAGATTTGACATGTGTCTCTATTACGGAGACTTTCTATGGAACTTTATGTCTTTTAAAACTTTGGCCTGAAAGAGATTTGACATGTGTCTCTATTCCGAAGACTTTTGGTGGAGTCTTTGTGTGCTTTAAAACTTTGGTCTGAAATAGAATTCCTGCCATTAATCTCGTATCATCCAACAATTACAAAAAATAGGGTTAGTTTCTGTCAATCCATAGAAAATTAACTCACGGACCCCGCAAGGGGCACTGCCCCTTGACCCCATCTTGGGGGTGTTGCCCCCAAACCCCCGTTGAATACTTTGGGGGGAAATTGTGTCGATAAAAGGGGAAAATTTTAACCTTCAAGTCAGATAATTGATTAGACTCCATATAACAGCAATGATGAAATGATGGTTGCTCAATGCTAGGTATGTGTGCATGTGGTTGCGATTTTCTTCAATAATGAAAGATTCGCCAGGATTTTCTAGAATTTTCATACGATTGAAAAAAAATTGCTAGTACAAATTAATATTTTTTCCTTTCAAATAAAAAAATTTCGCCAACAATATTATTTTTTTTCCCCCAAAATAGTGTAGGATTCACCAGGATTTTACACCTTTACCTCAGGGGGGTTTCTTAAAGTTATCCTTGGAGTGGCGTTTGCTACAGATGGATTTCCACGCCGAAATAGAATAGATTGTATCTCTTATAAATGGCATCACTTATTTCCAGATGTCATTCTCTTAAGATGGCGCCAAAAGTTCATGATCGAACCCCTCCAACAAAACTATATTTGCAATTCAAAACTCACGCAATTCGATGGCTAGAAGAAAACCAACTCAAAGTGAAAACAGTGAGAAGAATAATCGATTCTTCAGCAGGTAAAATGAAACCCTTGACTCTCCAAATTGCCTTCAGGAAAATTCATTCATAAATGTCCAAAATGATCACCCTTCAAGAGGTTTGATTTTCCATTTAATGTTTAATGTCTTCTCCAAGAAGATTTTTAACGTGAGGCTTCAATTGCACACCTTACATAACTTAAAAGCTCATTAGCTTTCCCAAAGTTTGAATATTTAAATTATAATATTCAATTATAAAATGCCTCCAAATAAGATGCCAAAATATTAGATATTAAAGTAATCATGAATAATTAATGACTTGACTTTATAATATTAGTTCCAACTGATCAATAATTAATTATGTTAAACTTAATTAATTATAATCAACCCATTAACTGATCACCCAATGAATTAAGTTTCCAAGCCAAGTCAAAATGATCAGCCAAGCCTAACACCAATCATCCTGCCACATATAGTAACTGACAAAAATAGACTTACGATAAATAGTAAGTTCTCCAAAAACAAGCAACTGGTGATGACAGTAGCACGACTACAAATATAAGATAACACTGTAAGGTGTCATGAACCCAACAAAGACCCTCTAACCATCTGAATAGCCTACGAAAGTTGCTGATAGGCTAATCTTGATTGCAACCCAAGGTGAGTACATTACATAAATAGTATAAAGAAAGGCTATCAAGATCTCTTGCAAATAAGATACATGATTATATTCAATGGGAGGGAGAATTTCTAATTGAAAAGATTTTAGAGTTCAGTTGTAGGGAGAGAGACAACTAAGAACCCGTAGTCATAACCTTAACCAACTAGTTGGGGATTGCATTTTTCATTATAGGGATAAGCAGGATGAGTGGGTTTGGTCTTTGCTCCTTTTTGGTGATCTCTCAGTTACGTGTGTCTACTCCTTACTAGAAAAAGCCTCTCATAAACTTGCATGACATTGATTGGAATAAGGGTTGGAATCTTAAACATATTTCGAAAGTTAACAATATATGGTGGACTCCTACTCATAACAATATCCTTACTATTGACAACCTTAACAGAAGGTACTACAAATTCATCAATTGTTGTTCTATGTGCTATGAAAATATCAAAAATATTGATAACTCATTCTTACATATATGTTCGCTCAAGAAGTGTGGTCCTCAACTCTTTCCATTCTCCAAATTGAGTGGGTCTTTCCTAAGTCCACCTTGTGGTTAATTGAAAGTTGTAATAATTGTCCTTACAAATACAAAATCATAGCTAACACATGGAGACAAATCTCCCATTTTTGTAGCATAGAGTGTAATGCCCCACCAAGGAACCCTTGGACAATAAGGACAAAACACATTCTAATAGAGACGAACCAATTTTTTTTTATTAAAACAACAATGATCCATCATAAATTACTAAGATTACAATCACATACAATGGTTACTCTATACATAATCATCAAGTCCTATAAAGAATGATCAAACGCGAAAGACAATGAATCTTTCCAAGGGTTCCATGACACTTAGCTCAATAGAAAAAGCATCATACAAGTTTTCCTAAAAAAATCATGTCATGTCAATCGATGAAATAGAGGGTTTAGGGTGAAGCTAAAACAAGAAAACATCATCCAATACAGCCCTCTCAAAACTAGGAACCTAACCCTTACATTTTTCTATTCTAAGAAAAGCTGCTAAAGTACATTGTTGAGGTGCCAAAACATAGTCAAAGGTGCTAAAAGCTAGACTAGGGTGATAAAACTCAAATTTTAGCCTATAGAATATCTCAGTCTAAATAGGTGGAGGCACTAATGTGTAGGCTGAGGCACCAATCTAGAACACGTGCTAAAGTATAGGCGGAGGCACTTAACTAGCTACTTACCCAATTTTCATGGATTGGCCCCGTGAACTTGATTCAAGTTGGATTCATAAATAGTTCTTAGCCTAGTATAACACATTTATATTATCCACATCAAGACGAGGTGCTATTTTCTTAAAACCAAGCTATATAAAAGATTACATTGTCTATCTTATTACATATTGATACAAGCGCAATACAAGGAGTATAAATACATCAATGGAACAACATAAGTGCATGAAGAAAGGAAAGAACATCCCAAAATAGCTTGATACATGTACATCAATCCCCAACGATGATTAGCCATGTCATCTGACCATGTGATACCCTCAAGCCCACTCCATTGTGCTCGCGGAGACAACTATATGGATCAAAAACCCATACAAGAAACCATGCAATAGGGCTTACAAGCACACTTACAAGCATGAAATCCAATTAAGGAGGTGATACCATAATAGGGTACACAGGGTGTCATGACCTGTATACATTCCACCCATGCAAAACCCTCCAAGTAGAACAATATCAAGCCACAAGTATGCATTCCAATCATGTAAATAATCCAAGTAACTTGAATGCCACAACACATACAAGGGATCCATCGCATGCACCATTTCAATGGTCACTATTCACAACTATGCAGGGCATTGGAGAGTCCAAAAGTGGGAGCGCCATCAATTTTATCTTGTTATATCTGTTCACCCTCATTTATTTTATTGGACTATTGTGTTATCACTTATATTTCGCAATTCCTCAATTGGCTTTCCCAGGTAGCCCCTTTGTGCTGTAAATCCCAATTGAGATATTAAGTAACTCCTCAATTGGCTTTCCCATTAACCCCTTCGAGTTGTGTCATCCCAATTTAGGCAACTCCTCAATTGGCTTTCCCGACAGCCCCTTGGAGCTACAACATCCTGATTGAGAGCCACTTCCCAAATTTGGCTCTTCAAAAACCTCGGTTCATGAATCAAGGTTACATTTTGCACTAATCCCATTTTCCATACTTTATACTTGTCGGCAAGGGTCACGACATATGCTCCAATGGCAGCATGCCTTGAGCTCAGATTCACATTGATCCCACAATGGTTTCTCATGTGCCATTACATTTATGATTGCATGATCATACTCATTTCACATGAACCATTATTACAATATAAAATATGACTCATTCATTCTCAATATCACCCCCATTGATAAATTACCCAAAACCAAGTGCATTCAAAGTACCCAAGCTAATATCATAAAAATTGAAAACTTAACAAATTGAAAATCTGGAAGAGCCCATTGGTTACTTGACAAAACCCATCACAAAATGCATTCACTTCAACAACTCATCCTCCCAATCAAATTTTGATAGTGTAGCACCATGAAAACCCTCATTTTCTCGTAAATATAGAAAAACAACCAATTCTCCATCAAAATTCTTCAAACTAATATCCAATGAAATTAAGATCACAAAACAATACATTTCCCATGAATCCATAGCAATAAAATCAAATTCCAAGAGGAATATTGGAAGAAATATAAATAACTTACCTCAATAAGCAAAAATCCAAGGAATGGTAAGTTGAGAAATTTTCCCCCAAAAAAAATGAGATTTTGGAGGCGAGAAGATTTCAATGAGAGGGATCCAATAAACAAATGAACACAATTTTCTTTTCATTCAAATTCATCCCCCAAGCACAAATTCAAATTATCCAAGATGGTTTTTCAAGAAAACTCGTGCAAATTAGGAAAAACAAAAGACAAGTTAAAATAAGAATGAATTTATTCCATTATTTAAATGGTTCATTTAAAAAATGACAAAATATTATCACTCACTGAAGTCCAAACCACAAAATAAACTTTTAAACTAGAAAAGCTAGATAAAATAAATAAGCCCCAATTTGATTAAAACACCCATACAATATTTGTCAACAACAATAATAATAATATACTAACCGACGACATTAGTTTTATATATATATATA
>MU225343.1:729280-749395 GCA_018584345.1 Thuja plicata
AATTGGATAGGTAGGTATAAGGGACATGACGATTATCGCCTAAGAGTAGGAATGAAAATTAGGCTAGACACATGTATGGTATATGATTAACTCTAGTTTAACCACTTTTGGGGATATTATAGGCACTCAAACTTGTGGAGCTAGGTGGAGTCGATGCTTGGTACTTGTCATCACTCAAACAAAGCATATATATATATATATATATATATATATATATATAGTCAAAGTGCATACATCATCAAATAATATCAATAAGTGAAAGGGAACTTTAGCGATGTAATCATTCTACAAATGTTACGACACTGCCCCTTCTCACATAAAATCATCATCTATATATTTACATCAATTAATCACTAAATAACATTAAATAGGATCGATATCATTAATCATCATTTAAGCATCACAATTATAAACCCGTCTAAGCTAACATGTCAACTATCATTAATCATTAGCGGTAACATGAAATCTCATAGAAGATCATTAACTACCACTAGTTAGCAGCAATCATCATAAAATAACGTAAGAAAACATTTTAAAATAATAGTGAACATGAGATAGATCCTAAACTAGATTACTAAAAAACATGATCAACCATGACATATTACATCAAATCACTGACACCATATTAACACTCATCATGAAATCATCAACAATGTCATAAGGCCATAACATGATCTCTGCATGCAAATGTAACTGTAGACACCCTAAAATGGACAGGCTTGTGACTTAACATTAAAAATACTAATTTTCATCTATTAATTAATGGTTTTTTAATCATTAATTAATCATCTATTGTCTTCTAAATTCATTTCCCAAATCATCCAATCAAATTCTCAAAATTAATTAAATAATTAATTTTATTTAATTAATTAGCTTTAATTGATTAATTACCATCAATTAATTAATTAAACTCAATTTCCTATAGTTTAAATTCAAATATTTAAACTTAATAATTAAATTCTTCCAAATTAAATTAATTTAATTTCATCAAATAAAGCAATTCTTAATTAAAAAGAATTCAATTATCTCACATGTTGAAGACAATTATTAAATAATTGAATTAAATACTCACTTATCTTCAAAGAGATAACTCCAATTAGATCACATGGGTTACTCCACCCAGCTCTCCAGTCCACATGGGTAACTTCACCCACCTCTTCAGTTCAAAAAGGCAACTCATAATTAGCTCTTCAGTTAACCAAACTCTATCTCCTCTTAACCAGATAAAGAGGTGGAGTTTACTGAGGACCTCTCCTGTTCCTTTTGATCTCAACCGTTCACCTCCCTATCTCTGGGATTGATCTCAACCGTTCATTTCATCACCAATTCCTATATAATAAATCCTTCATAACCATTTGAAGGATCCAAGATTTCAAGCTCTCGTGCGCCATTACTCCGTCAGTTTGGTTCTAGCATTCAAGGCATCTTGCGATCACACACACACATTTCAATTATCAAATTCTCGACGCTTCTCAAGTCATAAACGCTGCCCCACCAATACTGAGCATCAAGAACAGCGTTTCGGAAGGAGTAGAGAGAAACAATAGAAGCTTCAAGCATCGTGGGGTTTGCATTCATTTGTCTTCCTTTCTCTTGCTTGTACATTTTATTGCTCACGTTTCTGTTATTCATTTAGTAGTCATTGTATACATGATTTACATTCATTTGTGAACCTTTGCTACTAACCCCCGCCTTTGGAAAGCTGTGGGAGACCGGAGAGAGAGGCGTACAGTAACCATACAACATCATAGAGTTATTACACTCATATGATCATCTCTGCAATCACAAGTATAATCTGATATTTGCATCAATAGTGTCATCCCCATAACAAAAGAATATAACAGTTGAATGCATCACCAACATGCCAATATCAGGAGGATGATATGCAGATAGTCATATGGTAACCAAACACAAAGTCCATATCAAACCATAACATTAAGCAACATGGTAATGTAACTACATAATCCAGATCATAAAAAAGGAACCATCACATCATGACCCAACATGGTCAAACAACATTGTTCCATCTAGCATACAACAAGCACACAAAAATCGCATAAGGAAACAAAGTAGAAACCAAAACTAGATGACGCAAGGAGGACCAGTAGGAGGGGCCAGAGGGTCACCCAACTACCACACCAACTTGCAAAACCAATGCAAAAGCCAAACAACACAGTGAGAGAAGAAAACACAGAGATCCTTTATATTAACTTGATCAAAATCATTACATGTCAGGTTGTAAGGTCTTCCTGGTTTCGGCCATATATTCAATGAATTACAATAAGATCTTCATACAGGAGAGATCACAGATCTTCAATCTCAATATCTAAACATTTGCTTTCTTGCTCTAAGATTGATTACCTAAACTAAGAACATACAACCAAATATATACAAGAGTCCACCACAAGAGGTCGACGCTCAAATCCATAAGGGAGACCCGGATTTAGGTCCACACAGATCCCAATGAGAGATCCCAAATAAATTAAGCCATTGGAAATAACTGAAGAAGTCGGCCAAAGAACCAACTTCCAAAATAAGCATCTCGGGAAGATGACCACCGAAAATCAGCAATTGTCGGTAAAGCATACCCGAGCATCAGAAAACCCATCGGTAAGGACATCACCAAAACCCGTCGGTAAAGCATGACCGAGCAACAGAAGACAAACATGCCCGAGCAACATAACCCAAGCAACAGAGAACAAACTAAAGAACTAAAGCAAACATCTTTTGGGTTGTGCAGGATTGCCAATGACCCAAGATGCTCCTGCATCAGACACCTGGGGTTACAAGAAATGATTCTCTGAATCATGTGTCAGGTCCAACCTGAAATGAATCCAAATTAGATTGAGAAATCCAAGATGAGTCCTCAATCGGTCCGTTCTTCCATTTTACCAGATACTCCATGTATTCCTTTCCTCTTGTACTTCTGACAATTCTCTGTTTCAGAATCTTTTCAACTTCCTCTATCCGCTTCTTAGGATAATCACTTGGTACTGTCATTTCTTCATCAGGTTCATGATACTCATACAAGTCTGAAATATTGAATGTAGGTGATATATCCATGTCATTAGGTAATTAAACTTCATAAGCATTTCCACTGTCAAATCTTTTCAGTATTTTGCAAGGACCAAATTTCTTCATCTTCAGTTTACCATATGTTCCAATAGGAAATCTTCTTTTCTTCAGATGAACCATCACTGCATCGCTGACTTCAAATTTTTTGTGTCTTCTTGATCTGTCTACACCGTCTTTGTATTTCTGAATAATTTTATTCAGCTTCTATTTTGCATCTTCATGTAATGTCTTCATAAATTCTGCAAATTCTTCTGCTTCAGCACTTCTTTTCTCTTCACCAATAATATCTCTCAAATCTGATATACCTCTCGGTTGTGTGCCATGAACAATCTCAAAAGGTGTCTTCCCAGTACTTCTGTTTACTGAACTGTTGTATGCAAACTCTACTTGCGCCAACATTAAATTCCAATTTCCTAGTGTGTCTCCAACTAAGCATCTCAACAAATTACCCAACCTTCGGTTTACAACCTATGTTTGTCCATCAGTCTGTGGATGAAATGTAGAACTAAACTTCAACTCACTATCCAACATTTTCCAAAGTGTTATCCAAAAATAGCTAACAAACTTTCTGTCTCGGTCAGAGATGATACTCTTCGGTAATCCATGCAATCTAACAATTTCCTTAAAGAAAAGATCTGCTATATGTACTGCATCTGATGTTTTCTTCCATGGTATGAAATGTGTCATCTTAGAAAATCTATCCACAACAAAAAATATAGAATCATTACCTCTTGTTGTCCCAAGTAAGCCAAGAACAAAATCCATGTTGATATCACTCCAAGGTTTCTCAGGAACAGTAGTTGGTGTATACAAACCAGTATTCTAACTTACTCCCTTTGCAACTTGACAAACTCCACAGCTTCTTACAATTTTTTGAACATCCTTATACAACTGAGGCCAAAAATACCACTCCTTCAGCAAACTCAATGTTTTTACAATACCAAAGTGTCCAGCCAATCCACTACTATGTTTCTGTTTAATCAAATTAGTTCTCATTAATCCTCTTGGTATACACAACTGAATACCTTTGAACAATATATCTTCCTGAATGAAATAGTCTTCATACTTACTTGATTGATTTGAATTAGCTGCTTTGCACACTCTCCACTGCTCTGAAAAATCAGGATCACTTTCATACATATTTTTCATGTCATCAAAACCAAAAACTTCAATTCTCATTTCAGTCGACAAAGATCTTCTTCTACTCAATGCATCAGCAACTCTGTTAGAAACTCCACTCTTATGCTTAATCACAAATGTAAAGCTCTGCAAATGCTATACCCATTTCATGTCTCTGATTCAACTTATTTTGACTACCCAGATATTGTCAAGCCTTATGATCAGTATACAACACAAATTTATTTGGCATCAAATAATGTCTCCACTTCTTCATAACTTGCACAATAGCATAGAGCTCTTGAACATAGACAGAATATTTCCTTTTTGCATCATTCAACTTTTCACTAAAGAAAGCAACAGGTTTACCTTCTTGAGTTGACACAGCTCCAATTGCACTTCCACTTGCATCACATTCAACTTGAAATACCTTATTGAAATCAGGTAAGGCTAACACATGTAATTCAACAACATTTAGCTTCAAAGCTTCAAAACTCTTATCAGCTCCATGTGTCCATTTGAATTCTCATTTGTCTCCCATCATTGTCTCAGTCATAGCATCACAAATAGAACTGAAATTTCTGATAAACTTCCTGTAAAAACTTTGCAATCCATGAAATGATCTTACCTCCGTGAAATTTTCAGGTGTAGGCCAACTTAGTATAGCCTCAACCTTTTATGTATCCATCTTCAAACCATCAATTGAAATCACAAAACCCAAATACACAAGCTCTTTTTTCATGAAGGAACACTTCTTTAGATTTATTAGCAACTTTTCCTCTTTTAATCTCTGCAACACTTGCCTTATATGCATCAAAAGCCCTTCTCTAGTCTTATTGAATATCAGAATACCATCCAAGTATACAATCACACACTTATTCAAGAATTTCTTCAGAACTTCATTCATTAGTCTCATAAATGTACTCGGTGCATTAGTTAAACCAACAGGCATAACCAACCACTCATACAAACCTTCCTTTGTCTTGAAAGCAGTCTTACATTCATCACCTTCTCTGATTCTGATCTGATGATATCCACTTTTCAAATCAATTTTGGTAAAATATCTTGCTCCACTCAAACAATCCATTATGTCATCCATTCTTGGTATAGGAAACCTATACTTCACTATGATCTTGTTAATTGCTCTGCAATCAGTGCACATTCTCCATTCTCCATTCTTCTTAGGTGCCAACACAGCAGGCACTGCACACAGACTCAAATTTTCTCGGATCAAGCATTTTTTCAACAATTCATTAACTTGTCGGTTAAGCTCTTCATTTTTGGTAGGTGCTAACCGATGTGGTGCTTTGTTTGGTAAACTAGCTCCAAGAATCCAATCCATACAATGACTGATATCTCTCATTGGTGGAAAACCATCAGGTACATTATCTGAAATTATCTCCTTGTACTCAGTGAGTAACTTTCCAACTTCTACTTGGTTTGTTAGGGATCAAAGCATAACAGATATCATTTCTTTTCAAATCTTTAACAAACTGTCTACCTTCCATCAGATAAACTTTCACAGATGTACATATCTCACCAACAGATTCTTCAGTCAAATGTAACAAAACTTGCTTCTTACCATCAACCCAAATAGAGTATCTATTCAATCTTCCATCATGTATATCATGTCTATCATATTGCCAAGGTCTACCCAACAAAATGTGACAACAATCCATAGGCATAATATCACACAACGCCTTATCATAATACTTTCCAATTTTCAGATTCACAAAACATTGTTCACTCACCATTAATGTATGATCATCCTTGATCCATGAGATCTGATAGGGATTTGGATGTTTCATCCTCTCCAACTGCAAATTTGCAACCATTTCCTCATATGCCAGATTCTCCAAACTTCCACTGTCAACAATCACTTTCCAAACTTTATCTGCAACTCTACATCTGGTCTTGAACAAACTTTTCCTGATCGGATCTTGCTTATCCTTCTCACTCCATAGTATCTTTCGGATCATGAAATTTTCTTCTTTCTCAGCTTCATTTGGTGACTCCTCTTGCACCAATGCATTTCTGCTACTACTGCCTTTCTTGCTTGCATGTGTACATTCAAAATATTTATGTCCTTCTTCACCACAATTGTAACAAGTAACTTGGAATCCTTTTCTGCTATAACCACCTCTGGAGTAATTACCTCTTCCTCGGTATGAATTTCCACCTTTCCATTCAGTCTTTCCTTTGTCTTGAGTCGTGTCTGAATTTGACTTGTCTGGTTCAGATCTACTATTTTCACCATCAGATCTACCTCTTCCTCTAGGGAATCTACCTCCTCTACCTCTTTGTCTTTGTTCATATCTTATGTTCAACTTTTCCTCAACTTTTAGGGAAAATTGGTTTGCCTCCTCAATGCTTTCCATCTTGACTAGATTGATCTCATCTTGTATAGAACTTCTCAAGCCATTCAGGTATCTTGCAACTCTCTCCACTTCATCCTCAATATGTCCAAAACTAATGTCCAATCTGTAGAATTCTTCAGTATCATCTTTTACTGATTTGTCTTTCTGCTTCAGACTTTGTATTCGCCGGATTAGGTTAATTTGGTAATCACAAGGTAGAAACTTACCTTTCAATTTGTTTACCATCTTATCCCATACCTTGATTTTGTCTCTACCTTTCTTCTTTCGATCCAATTGCAGATGTTCCCACCATAGGGATGCATGGCCTTTCAATTTTGTCCTTGCAATCTTCACCTTCTTATCTTCTACCACATTCTCATATTCAAAATACTTTTCCATCTCTGTTATCCAATCAATCAATTCATCATAATCCAATTTTCCACTATACTCAGGAGGATTAAACTGAGGTGTGGATTTCAAACTTGTCAAAGCTCTCAAGAATCGCTCTTCTTCCTATTCATCACAGGTGCAGGTGCAACTTCACCTTGAACCTCTTCAATTTCATTAGACTAACATCATCAAGATGTCTTCCTCTGCGTTGGGCTGTCTCAACAGCTTGCAATCTAGCAGCCATATGTCTAAGCATATCAGCTAGACCTGGATCTCAATTTCCTCTCCCACGAACCATCTTGAATCCCTCTGCAATTGTAGGTCAGATTGCAATCTTTCACCCCACAACAATACCAACTAGGGTTAGGGTTTCAAGAAGGAACTTAGATCTCACCATGCTTTGATACCACCTGACGCAAGGAGGACTAGTAGGAGGGGCCAGAGGCTCACCCAACTACCAAACCAGCTTGCAGAACCAATGCGGAAGCCCAACAACACAATGAGAGAAGAAAACATAGAAATCATTTATATTAACTTGATCCAAATAATTACATGTCGGGTTGTAAGGCCTTACCGGTTTCGGCCATATAATCAATGAATTACAATAAGATCTTCATACAACAGAGATCACAGACCTTCGATCTCAATATCTAAACATTTGCTTTCTTGCTCTAAGATTGATTACCTAAACTAAGAACATACAACCAAATATATATAAGAATCCACCACAAGAGGTCGGCGCTCAAATCCATAAGGGAGACCCAGATTTAGATCCACACAGATCCCAATGAGAGATCCCAAATAAATTAAGCCATCGGAAATAACTGAAAAAGTCGGCCAAAGATCCAACTTCCAAAATAAGCATCTCGGGAAGATGAACACCAAAAATCAGCAATCGTCGATAAAGCATACCCGAGCATCAGAAAACCCGTCGATAAGGAACCGTCGATAAAGCATGACCAAGCAACAGAAGACAAACATGCCCGAGCAACAGAACCCGAGCGACAAAGACAAGCATGCCCGAGCAACAGAACCTGAGCGATAGAGAACAAACTAAAGAACTAAAGCAAACATCTTTTTGGTTGTGCAGGACTGCCAATGACCCAAGATGCTCCTGCATCACTAGATCATGGCATACAAAGGTCCACATCCAACCAAACATGCTACAAAAAAACACATGGGAGAGCACTACATGGAATTTATGGAAAGAGAGAAATCATAGAAATTTTAGAGACTAAAAAAATGAATAGCATGGAAGTGTTTATGTGGATAAAACAACAAATTCAAGTAAATCTCAATGCTAGTACGTATAGATACTCAAAGCATCTACCTACTTATCAAGAACTTAGAATAAAATAGTTATGGGGGCTAAAAAAATTTAGCAAGAAATAATTGGTTGAAGTAGTTTCGGAGAAAGAATAATGTTTGGTCTTCTCCTGAAATGGGTTAGACGAAATGCAACTTTGATGGATGCTCCAAAGGAAGGCCCGGATAAGCTGGCGCAAGAGGAATTCTAAGAGATCACCAGGGGAATGTAATTGAAGGTTATGAATCAAAATTTGGGACATGCTACCAATAATCCGATGTTGGTTTTGTCATGAGTATGGTCGTCTTCAACGTCAGTGTCGTAGAGTTAATAAGGGGACTAGAGGCTCTACTAGCAGTTCTGGTGACTCTTCCTCCTTTTCTCCAAAGGTAGATAAAGAGAGAAAAGGGAAAACCCCAATGCATGCAATGCTCCGAATAAGGATGGTTTTCTTCCTGCTAGATCTTCAAGCAAGGGTCAAGGACAAAAGAGACCCTACAGGGATAGCAAGTTGATTAAGGTTTTAATTGGTTTAAGGTGTTGAATACTATAGCCCTGGAGCAGGGGGTTCCTATTGATATCTCTTCTGGTGCAACTAGCATGGATGTGGGGATTGCGCAGCAAGTGTCTATTGTCTTGAGTAAGGGTACCAGGCAGCAATAGGGTATGTCCCCTTCAAATCCTGACTTAGGGACCTCAAGGGAATCCGCAGATGTGCATGATGGTATTGTCTTGGCAGATTTGGTTAAGGAGATGCAAGCATCTGTAAAAGGTAAAGGGTCTTCTTCGGCTTTGAGTTTGCAACAAAGACCCTTCAAGAAAGTGTATTTTTATACTTCCTCAAAAGCTAGCTACAAAAAGGATCGAGAGAATATTAAGTCAACTAGGGAGTTGCTAGTGGATTCTAGGTCTGTCAAGCCCACTGAGGCTCACTCCTCCCACTCTTCTCAATTATTATTCTCATGGAATGTTAAGGGGTTGAATAGCATCCCTAGACAAAAGGTTATTCATGAGTTGGTGATAGTTCACTCGCTGTTAATCTTTTGTATTCGGCAGACTAAGCTTTTAGTGGATTTTATGTTTCTTTGTGCTTCTAGTATTTGGTGTCATGGGTAGTGCTAGTGTATTGGTTCTCTGGGGAGCTCTTGAGGTCTGGCTCTCTTTTGGGATCCGAGAAAAATTGTTCCTCTATGGTGGATTTATAGCCCCTCAACTCTCTCTATGGTTGCTTCAAGTTTGGAGACTGGAGGGACGATTCTAGTTACCAATGTGTATGCTCTGGTTGACTTTCATGGAAAAGTCAAGCTTTGGTCTCATGTTCGGTTTGTTAGAGCATGTGCTCCTTTTCTTCCCTGCGTTTTGGTGGGTGATTTTAGTTCAGTGTTAAAGCTTGGATGAGAAAAGAGGTGGGATAGCTCGTTTGGGTCCCTCCTTAGAGCTTTACTGCAAAAAATGTGGATCTCTTACATCTCATTGAAATCAAGCCAGCTAATGGGATTTTTACTTAGAACAATTGAATGGGGGGAGAAGATGCTATCTCGGAACGATTGGACAAATTTCTTGTTTCTAGTTTCTAGGTTGGAGATAGAATGAGTATCGCTTCTGAAATTCTTGATTGCAGGGGCTCAAATCATTGGCCTATTAAAATTTCAACTACTCCAATTACACTTCCTCAGAATCCTCCCTTTAAGTTCCAGCTGATGTGGCTTCAGGGCTCTTCCCTCTATGATTTAATGACTCAGTGGTGGCGAGTTGGGGACCTGGCCTACGGTACTGCTATGTATTCCTTTGTTAAGAAATTGTAATATGTTAAATGGCAGCTTAAGAAATGGAATAAGTCTTTCTTTAGCAACGTTTATGCTATGAAGAGGAAAGCTCAGGATTGTTTGGCCGATGTCACTTGTCAAATTCGGGATCTTGCCTTTTCAAAAGACTTGGGCAAAGAGGAGTCCCATGCTATCAGAGAACAGGAAGAATGGGAACTTAGGGAGTAGATTTTTTGGAAGCAGAGGTCTAGGGTTGACTGGCTTTAGAAAGGAGACAGAAACACTATCTTTTTCCATAATTTTGTGCAAGCTCATCGGAATAGGAGTTATATATCTAGCTTGGTGAATTCGGATGGAATTCAATTGTCTTCTTTGCATGCTCTATCACGTGAAGCTACCCGATATTATTTTGGTCTATTTTCAGATGATTTATCACCTGTTGAGGATGAGGAGAACATGATCCTTGCTTGTATTCCCCCTCTAGTTACTAATGAGATGAATGATTCTCTTATATGTCCAATATCTATGTCTACATTGGAAGAGGTTTTTGGGATGCGTAAGGGTAAAGCTCCACACCCCGACGGGTTTCCAATAGATTTTTTCAAGAATTATGGGATATTGTTAATCTAGATTTTTTAGAAGTGGTTCAAGAATCTTATGTCAGTAAACAAATGCTTCACGCCCTGAATTCTACTTTTCCTATTCTTATTCCTAAAAAAGAAGGTTCCAATCAACTGGATTTTTCCGGCCAATGTGGTCTACAAAATTATTACTCAGGTGATTGTAGAGAGACTAAAACCCTGGCTATCAATAATGATCTCGGAAGAGAAAGGAGGTTTTGTTGTTGGAAGACAAATTATTGATGGTGTGGGAGTTGCTTCTGAAGCCATTCAATCTATCGCAACTTCTAACGAGAGATCTATGTTCATTAAACTAGATATGGCTAAAGCTTATGATAGAGTTAGGTGGAACTTCTTGCGGAGAATCCTTATAGCCTTTGGCTTCAGCCCATAGTGGGTTAGTTAGACTATGAGTTGTGTCACGTCTTCTTCCTTCTCTGTTATTCTTAATGGAGAGCCCTTCAAGTTATTTAGAGCTTCTAGGGGTCTTCGCCAAGGGGATCCTCTTTCTCCCTATTTGTTTATTATTTTGGCTGAGGGCCTTGACAGATTTATTAGGTCTCAAGTTTCCCGGGGTCAGATTCTTGGTTGGAGTTGGGGTAATGGGTTGCCCATGCTTTCTCATCTTCATTTTGTGGTTGATACAGCTCTTATGGGGATTGCCAGAGTGCGTGAAGCTAAGACCTTCAGGAAAACTTTAGATATTTATTTGGCTGCTACAGGTTATAAAGTCAGTAAGCATAAATATCAATCTAATTTTTTAATACTTTGAAACCTATCCAGAGGAGAATTACTAATATTCTATGATTTCCAATTGGGTCTCTCCCCTTGCTTTATCTAGGAATTCATATTGTTGTTGGTAGGCAGCCTAGGCTTTTTTGGCATGAGTTGTTTGATAAGTTGCGTCGGAAGGTTAATAATTGGACTCATCGGTGGTTCTCTATTGCTGCAAGGGTGACCCTTCTACAATCGGTGAGTTGGGCCCTTCCTATTTACAGATGCTCGGTCAAAGCTACTCCTATGTATTTCACTAAGGAATTTGATGCCCCCTCATTCTAGTTCCTCTGGAGTAGTACTTTGAAGAATTCCAAAGGGAGCCTATTAAGTGGGAGCTTGTTTGTCGGCCCAAGAAAGAGGGGGGTCTTGGCCTTCATTCTGTTATTTTTAGTGGTCAAGCTCTTGCAGCTAAGTTATATTGGTGGTGGTGTACCAATATGAATCAACTTTGGGCATGTATCCTTACTCATAAGTATTTACCAAGAGTTGGCTATTCTGATGTCTCTAGGTATCCTTTGGAGCGCAGGGGCTCAATGGTTTGGAACACTCTAAAGACTGGAGCTCAGTTAGTTAAGAGGGGTCTTTTTTGGATCTACAACTGGGGCTCTGAGGCTCTCTTTTGGAAAGATTCTTGGGATGGTAATCCCCCTCTTCTTTCCATGTATCGCATTTGCATGCCCTCTCTGTTTGTTTTATAGCGGTTGGCTGGGATAAGGTTATGCAGTATAATATTGCTTAGAATTTGGTATGGTTGTTGGTTACTGGTGGAAGAATTCCTCTGATTGGTCATTAGGTGGTTTAGAAAGGGATCGAAATGAGTTGGTTCAAATTTTGGCCTCTAGGGTGTGCAACTCCTTGGGGGTCCGGATGTCTTGGCCTGGGGCAGTGAGTCGTCTGGCAGATACTCTATTTTTATAGGGTACTTGGAGCTAAATAGACAGTTGTTCACAACCATTGTCTTACTTGGGATAATCTTTGGGGCCCCTCAATGTGTGTTCTATGCTACAATAGTGAGGAGTCGATTTCCCATATTTTCTTTCAGTGCTCCTATGTGAAGGAAATTTGGCACTTTGGTGGGGGTGTGTGGAGCCAAACTTGCTGACATGTCTCTTCTTTGTTTGAGATTTGGGCGCGTTGGGGTAAGTCCAATGCTAAAACTTCTTTCCTTCAAGTTGCTTGGGTTCTCAGTCCATATTTTATCATTTGGCATGTTTGGCTGGAAAGGACTTGGAGGATTTTTCAGCATATCAAGATGGATGCTTTACATTTGTGGTGGAAAATTATGCATTCTCTTTGTGAGACTATTGTGGCTAAAGTGTGATTTGACAGGAGGTGTGTATCTTGATGATGTTATTTGTTCTGGCCTTAATTTTCCTCTTCAAGGGGGTGCTTCGGAGTTTGGTGGTCGGAGTTGCAACAGAAGAGGCAGACATCCTTTACGACAGGTTTTAATCAAGAGTGTCGTTGGACTCCCCCTCCTCTTGGGGTTTTAAAAATTAACACTGATGGTTCGTCTCGGAGGATTTTTGGACATGTTGGCATTGGGGGAGTTGGGTGGGACAGATCTAGTGATGTTAAGTTTATTTTTTCTGTCTACAAGGGCATTCATAATGATAATTTAACGGGGGCTCTTGCCATTTTGTTTGTTGATCAACGTTGTTTGGCTCTTGGCTGGCACAAAATTATTTGTGAATGTGATTCTTAGGTGGTGGTGCATTTATTAAGTAGACAAGAGCTCGGGGATGGTAGTTAGCATTTAGCTTTTGTTGTCAGACAGATTATCAAATTATGCAGCTCCCTGGATTTAATTACTTTCACCCACATTCCTAGGGAGAGGAATGGTGTTTTTGAATTGTCTGGCCAAATGGGCTTCAAATTAAATGCAAGGTCGGAATACTGAGGATGATGGACAATTGCCTCCTAATATGGCTCATATGTTGGATTAGTTAGTAGATAATAATAGAACTCTCTAGTGCTTTCTTTGTTGGGCACTTTGTTTGTATCTCTTTTTTGATTGAATAAATTTTTACCCCTCTTTTAGTTGAAAGAAATGGGATAAAAATATTTTATTTTTTCAATTTAATCATTCTCATTATTCTATAAGGTTGTGAGGTTTAGGCTTGTAGTAAGTATTTCTAATAAAACTTAATACAAAAATTAAATAAGTTCAAAAACATTTTAAACCTATAATTTCAAACTACAATATAATACTTCGTACTATTTTTTTTATTGAATCCAATAATACTTCATTTAGTCTAAAGCTATCACAAGACATTTAATATATAAATACAAATATCTTTTTAAGTACAAATAAGTTTCTTTCTTACTTCTAATATGAATAGTATTCACTCCAAAGTTATAAAAGGGTGGACCAAACCTTGGATTGGATATTCAAATATTTAAGGTGATAATATTAGCACTAATATCTATAAAATTGAATTGTAAATCCTTTGAAGTACAAAACATAGATATATATGAAATGACATTTTAAAAAAATCAAAAATGGATAATTGATATATTGCGAAGACTATTTTATCTTAGGTTGACAGATTAAAATTATTTTCTAACATTATCATCTTGAAAAGGGGAAAAAAAACATACTACTAAAACAGTAACCAGTGTCTATGAACTCAATAATTAATTGTTATTGTATTAACGTAAATACTCGTTCGAACAAACAAATTTGTGACGTGGAAAATGAACACCATTTTATTCAAAATCTCTACCGTCAATGTTGTGAGACAAATTACCTAATTTCATTTTCAAACAATATTACAGAACTACTAACTTACAAGTATTTAGGTATGTTTTTTCCACCATATTGAAGTGTAGAAATGATTTAATAATGAAAGCTTAGTTTGATTTCTCTTTCTTCCCTATGTAGTCGAATCGTTTCTCTCTTACTTTTTGCTCATTTAAACGGTCACTATCTTGTTTTTGTTTCTCGTCTTAAATGATTACCATCTACAAGTAGCAATGAAATCATAGTGGAGAAAGTAAAAATGTCTCATATCGCAAAGATGTGTATTAAAAAATCAATCATATGGATGGAAAAGAGAAACTTTTAAGTTTTATGCTACGAGTAGTGGAAAGATTAGAGTGATTCGAGTGAAAAAGAAAAATTGTACAGAGTTCACCCCAATAGCTTAGAGGTGTTGAAATGGCAACATCACCATGGAACCCTGGAGCAATGAGCAGACCATCAAAAAAGACTCAAGGGTAAAAGCTTGTCACCCAAGCCACCACCCTGACAACCTTGACATATCCTCTTCTTAGTTGATCATGACTACATCCTCATCTATGATCACATGTATATGTTGATGTCATATGAATTATGTGTTCCTACTTCCCACCCATTCAGGCTAGGAAATCTACGTTTAGCTTTTTGACTCCTTTAACTCAACCCAAGCCTACAATACATAGTGCATTTTAATTACATCTCTACTTTGAATCCCACCGAATTGAGCTATTGCAAGGTCTTATTTGGACCATTCAACAACTCTTAACAATCTGTTTGTCGGCCCTCGACCAACAAACCTAAGGAATATTTTGGGTACTAGAATATTCAACCTTTCTTTGCACCAATGATAGTTTTGATTGAGCTGAATTCGGGGAAGGACCTGAAACAGCCGTCTTGCTGCGTCACAACAAGAAGATAGTCTCACCAGTAATGAGACTAAGAATAACACAGTGACAAAAAGTTCTTGATCAGAGCAGAGAACTAGCGGGATATTTGTCCCTTTTAAATGAGTAACTTTTCTAACTCTATTTTGCCCAGGCACAAAGATAAACTATTAACTAACAATTGGGTATACTTTTAACCAGAAAGCAGGGAAAGGTGACTAAAATTTCATCATAGACATTAAATAATTGTGATGCACAATTAACAACAACTTAAAATGGACTGTTGGGATAACTACCAGTACAGAGGTTGAAATATCAATAATTATGAGTAGAACAACTTCACACAACGAAAGCTTAGAAAAAATATAAAACTTTTAAACTTAATATTTCACCATACTAAGAAAGGAGTTCAATGCTCAGTAAATGGATATCACACTCGCACAGAAAGATAATTGAATTTTAATTGAAGGACACAAGTTTACAAAACATATCACCATATACACATTCAAATTCACAAGCCCACATACTTGCAATTCCTTTCAAAATGGGCAAAACTTTATTATTTCCTCTTTATTGTTGTCTCAGTATCACGCCACAGTACGAAGGGGATGAAAAATCCAGATCCTTTCAATGTCTTGTGGTTACATATTTAACGACATGCAAATGTAACCACCCAAGAGTCTTGAAAGTGCTTCTTTAAAATTATAAAATATAAATTAAAAAAGTTCGATACAATGGGACTTCATAAATTTTTTAAACTGTCAAAACAACAAACAAACTAAGACTATAGTGGCAGGTCTTATGGACCCAAGTTGGCTCCTTCCCCCGATGCTTGTTGCGTTGTTGCTGCTCTATCTCTGTAACTCTTAAGCGCCAAGTGACAATAGGTATTTCTGTATGTTGTGGAATCGTGAAATTCTTAGTGAATTTGTTGCTAGGGATGTTGTCTATCTTGGTAGTGAAGTTTGTTGAGTGGTTCTCATAACGAGTCAGAGCTACATCAATATTTGTCAATCTCTTCATATTCTCTTTACAAAAAGACCTGTTCACCGAATAGCTCATCTATGGTTTTGTCTTAAATTCCTGTTTCAACTAATCTATTGTTTTATCACTGGCATTATCCTTTTTCTCAACTGACATCCAATATCTGAAAGCTCCCTATGAATATCAACATTAATTAATATTTCAATTGATATTTTGCCTCATCTAAAGAGATTTTTGAAAAGCTGTGTCTAAGTCAACACATTTACAAGTTAAATCTCATTCCTTGTCACTGTAATATCTCCAAATAAGGGTAGAGAAAAAACATCCTTAGAAATATGAAATAGAAAATTGTAAAATTTTATCTGTAAATAAGATATCCTTCAACAAACTCAGATTTAGATTCAGATTACTGACCTGATTTTTCCGTTAATTTAAATAATTTTTTAGTATTTCTGAATATAGAAAAGTTACAGAAACACACTTTAAATCTGCCCACAATTTTCAGAAATGACTTACATTGATTTTTCCTTTTTTTTTCAATGAATATGATTAACAGAATCTAGATTTAGGCACTAATAGCATCCTTGCTAAAACCCTGGAAAACCAACGATAGGGTTGTCCAACTTGTCCTTTCTATTGTTAGCTTCAGTTATGCTTAGAAATATAAAGAAACATTGCTGTAAATTATCCAAATTTGATCCTGATACTCTGAAACTCACCTCCAAAAAGGCCTCCAAACCTGATAAAGAATTGCATCTCTGAAATTAATGTGCTAGGGCATCACAGACCAAAGATTTTCCACCAAAACACACCCTTCTAACTACAGGGAGCCCATATGTTTCTCCAACACTAGGCATACCCAAAGGTTTCAAACCTTAAGCCAAAGATTGCAGAGCATCAAATAGAGAAAAGATTGATCACGTAATGGGCACCAAGAGAACCCTAAAATACTATATAATTGTTAATGTTTTGATCTTGAAATAATAATGTTAAAGTAAAATGACAAGAGGACGACTTGCAATAATAAATTATATAAGTTATTGTTGGCTATTATTATTGCTAAAGAAGTCGGCTTATGTATGGGACAATAAATAAAGGTATTTAATTTAAAAGACTTGGAAGGGCCCAAGTCGGCTACCTCTAGAAGAGGTAGAGTTTCCAAAACACACCCATATATATGCAATTGAATCCTTGAAGGAAAAGCATATCAAAACCATAACATGTGCTTCTTCCTTCAAGAATCAAATCTGCATTAAACATTGATCTCTTCCTTGCATCGAATCCTTAGAGCAGCGAATTATGCTTGGTTGATTAGCATTGTATCCAACTTGATGAGCGAATTTAGAGAGCGAGTTCAAGGCTTTGGATCAAGGATTAAATAAGAGCAAATTCAATAAGAGCAAATTCAATAAGAGCGAATTCTGTCCAGCACTTGAAATTCCGATATCATTCTTGAATTGGTGAACTTGGAATAGCTGAGTCAATTCAGTATTTGAACCTCCATGTTAAGTCTCAATTAGATGGGCGAATTGATTTAGTACAGGCGCTGAAAATTGCATTCAAACCTGCAAATAGTAGAAATCATAGAGGAAGCGAAATGTCAGTCTATTTAAAGGGCAGATTCAGGAACTTATCTATTATAGATAACAGCGTTAAGGAGGACATCTTCAGTATATATATAGTGCAGTATGGACCAGATCTGAGTACTGATTAGTAACAGGTTTTGAACCAGACTTGGGAGAAGACCTAGGTGGGCTAATTTGATATTCACAGAAGACACATTGGAGAGATTGAAGGCTTTGTCAAAATTTGACTTCTGGGTACTATCTCTCTTTCTTTGTGATTACTTATTTATATCCTGTGCTTAGTTTATGAAAGATCTCTATAGATTGTATATTCCTTGCTAGAATCTGAAAACATTAACATGGTATCAGAGCCCAGGTAGAGAAAAGATCCATTTCAGATCTAGGAATTCAATCTAACTCTTTCAAACTAAGAGAAACATTATACCGAGGGTTTGGGCCGGAGATAGTGACATAAACCTTATATCTTACGAGGACCTTGATTATTCTTAGAGGATTAGAAATAATCTCGATTATAGAAAACCTCTTTAAATGTAGGGTTAATATTTGCATAGGTTAAAAGATTGAATATGCAAATTGTGTGTGTGTGTTTTTTTTTTACCTTATTGCAAAAATCTAATTTGACTTCTGGGAAGGGTTAAGGAATTAGACTTCAAGGTTGTGTCAATCCGATCTTGCATATTTGGTAGGGCCAAATTCACTCAGAATTATCCGATTTGTGCATGTTGTCTTTTCTCAAGGAAAACTTCAAAAAGCCTTCCCTTAATTGGTTCGTACAAGTTATCTGTGAACATACTTTGAGAGGGAGTCTAACCTTGTGGACATTAAAAGGTAGACAAACCTAAGCTTCAGAGGGAGATGATAGGAATCATATAAACTTCTCACTATTTTAATCTAGAGGGAGTAGATCACCTTGTGTGGCACAGGCCCCAGAGATCATAACCTGTTGTGACTTAAAACATTCATGGATTATGAGGAGACCATATACTGGATATATGGATTGAAGAAACCCACCTTAGTGCATGGTATGCACGTACATAAGAGGGGATTTCAATCATGGGCTCACTTGCACCTGGTTTTGCGTTATAAACTCCTTTCCTACATTTTGTATTATGGTTATATGTATGTGTGGAAACATACCTTATTGGCATGGCTGATTATAAATGTAATTAGCATAACTGAACATTTGCATAACTGGTTAAATGTTATTTGAATTGATATGTTATTGACATACTTTACATGCATATGTGGAAACATATATTGGCATGGCATATTTCATATATTGTATATGCGGGAACATATTGATATATATATGTTGGCATATGGTTACATTGGCATATTTTATGTTTGTGAAGATGCTTTCCTTTATAGATGAATCTATATATAACGGAGATTATATTGCATTTTGTCCGCAGCAAATTGGTCATATGGTTTCACAAGATAAGATGTGGTTATACTTATTCCTTATATGACTAACATCCTTGTTATGAATCAGATTTTGATATCATAAATTTGATATCGGTTGAGTCCTTGTGACTCGTGGATCTTGGATCCACAGGAGAGTACATGGTGACATCATGGACTTGATGTCGGGAAGCCATTACTCTGAGCATTTAGTGAATATCATGGATATTCGGCCAATGCTCTTGATATCATAGATTTGATATCGGTTGAGTCCTTGTGACTCGTGGATCTTGGATCCACAGGAAAGTACATGGTGACATCATGGACTTGATGTCAAGAAGCCATTACTCTGAGCATTTAGTGAATATCATGGATATTCGGCCAATGCTCTTGATATCATAGCTTTGATATCGATTGAGTCCTTGTGACTCGTGGATCTTGGATCCACAGGAGAGTACATGGTGACATCATGGACTTGATGTCGGGAAGCCATTACTCTAAGCATTTAGTGAATATCATGGATATTTGGCCAATGCTCTTGATATCATAGATTTAATATCGGTTGAGTCCTTGCGACTCATGGATCTTGGATCCACAAGAGAGGACATGGTGACATCATGAACTTGATATCGGGAAGCCATTACTCTAAGCATTTAGTGAATATCATGGATATTTGGCCAATGCTCTTATGGATTTGATATTGATTGAGTCTGTTAAGACTCAAGGTTGAGTAAGTGGTAGACATCATAGTCGTGATGACTATAGGCCAATACTCGGAACACTTAATGAATATCATTCAGAATATTATCATGGATTGATGGAATACATATGTGACTTATGTTTTCATCATGTTTGATAGATGTGATATCTATGACACTATTGAATAAGGAATCCATTGTGGTTATGTTTTCGAGTCCTTCTATAGATGGGAGATCTATAGGTTGATCTTTCCCTCAAGCCCAAGAGGGAGTGTTATTATCATGGGCCTTATTATTCTCAAGATCAAGAGGGAGTGTTAATGTTTTGATCTTGAAATAATAATGTTAAAGTAAAATGACAAGAGGACGACTTGCAATAATAAATTATATAAGTTATTGTTGGCTATTATTATTG
>MU225343.1:749445-770739 GCA_018584345.1 Thuja plicata
ATAATAATGTTAAAGTAAAATGACAAGAGGACGACTTGCAATAATAAATTATATAAGTTATTGTTGGCTATTATTATTGCTAAAGAAGTCGGCTTATGTATGGGACAATAAATAAAGGTATTTAATTCAAAAGACTTGGAAGGGCCCAAGTCGGCTACCTCTAGAAGAGGTAGAGTTTCCAAAACACACCCATATATATGCAATTGAATCCTTGAAGGAAAAGCATATCAAAACCATAACATGTGCTTCTTCCTTCAAGAATCAAATCTGCATTAAACATTGATCTCTTCCTTGCATCGAATCCTTAGAGCAGCGAATTATGCTTGGTTGATTAGCATTGTATCCAACTTGATGAGCGAATTTAGAGAGCGAGTTCAAGGCTTTGGATCAAGGATTAAATAAGAGCAAATTCAATAAGAGCAAATTCTGTCCAGCACTTTAAATTCCGATATCATTCTTGAATTGGCGAACTTGGAATAGCTGAGTCAATTCAGTATTCGAACCTCCATGTTAAGTTTCAATTAGATGGGCGAATTGATTTAGTACAGGCACTGCAAATTACATTCAAACCTGCAATTAGTAGACATCATAGAGGGAGTGAAATGTCAGTCTATTTAAAGGGCAGATTCAGGAACTTATATATTATAGATAACAGCGTTAAGGAGGACATCTTCAGTATATATATATAGTGCAGTATGGACCAGATCTGAGCACTGATTAGTAACAGGTTTTGAACCAGACTTGGGAGAAGCCCTAGGTGGGCTAATTCGATATTCACAAAAGACACATTGGAGAAATTGAAGGCTTTGCCAAAATTTGACTTTTGGGTACCATCTCTCTTTCTTTGTGATTACTTATTTATATCCTGTGCTTAGTTTATGAAAGATCTCTATAGATTGTATATTCCTTGCTAGAATCTGAAAACATTAACAATAATGACCCCCAAAAGAATGATTTAATCTCAACCATAGATCCATTGCTCCAAATAAAATCGCTAAAAATGAGCTAATATGCTCCTTGGGATTCCACGCCCCCTAACCTTTTTGGCACATGCCTAATAAAATCACATGACGTACATATGTTAGGTCATTATACTTGGAAAGGGGGAGAGCTTAAGTCTTTAGGCAAAGAGTCACTTAAGTTGCATAAAAAGATGAGCCCACAACTTAATAATAGAATAAAATACAAGACTCTTAACACTTTCCCGATAATGGTCTACATCCTCTTCCTCTTAGGTAGTCCAAGCAAAGAACAACCAATGCACAGTTAAGCCTCGTGGATTTATTTGAAGACATTACAGTCGCCCCCTAATTGCATTCAAGTTGCTTACGTGCCAAGATCCTGATAGCTAGTTGGGATTTTGGAGTGAAGACCCCAATAAGGTTCAAGGTAAGGGCCCCTCACAGATTTTGAGGGTCAACACCCCTCGTGGAGGTCTTTGCGCAACAACCCCAATGAAGCCAAAGGGCAACAGACCCACCACCGAGCCCAAATTAAGCCCTTAGAAACTACACAAAACTTTCATAGCGCGTGTTATTTTCACAAATTTTCAACTAAAGGTTAAATTACACCCTTAAAAACTACACAAAACTTTCATAGAGCGTGTTATTTTCACAAATTTTCAACTTAAAGGTTAAATTAGGCATTTGGCTCTTTTTTGTTTATAAAAAATGTTTTTAAAAAAGGAATTTCTTTTGTTTTTTCTTTGAGTGGTCCTTAGATTTTACCCTAGGTTCACCTAGATTTGCCCTGGGTCTTACTCAAGCATGGGAGTCCTTTGAAGGCCCACAAGAAACTTGAGGTACTCCCCTAAGATTCTGGGTGAACCCAATGGAAAATCAGCCTCAGACTTGGCCCCAAATTAGACTCATATAGGTACGAAGGGGGAGGGGTGGGGGGTGTTTGGGGGACCCGATAACATAGCTCTTCAAGTTTTTGTTGGGTGAACAACAAAACTATATTTTCAAGTGTTTCTTGTGCTTTATTTTTGGGTGACTAGAGATTATTAAGGTAGTTAATTTGTGATGAATGTTGGAACTTTAAGGCATTAGCAACCTACAAAGAGCTCTTCATAAGGTTTTTGGTGTAAATATAAATTGTCCACCAGTTGTTCCATTCAGCAACTCCCAAATTTAACAGTATCTTAACTGTTTTGTAAGATCACATGCAGTGATGTATTCGGATTCCTCAATAATACTTAGCATGGTGATTGTTCAACTTAGGACACTGCTTGGAAGTTTCTATTTCTTTGAATGCAGCATGCCACTGCTTCATAAATAGGCCAAATGCTTTCACAAATCATAACTTATTTTGAAATTTGGGTCCTCGTGATTGGAGGAGATGATTGTATCATATGAAGTTCCACTACTCTTAAGGACTTCCAATTTTATTTAAACCACATCCTTGGTGTATTTTTGGTTAGGAAAGCTCCCATGATTCGACAGATTGATCCTGCTTGCTTAAGTAGCGAAAGTCTTCTTTTCTATTTATTCCATGAGAAACTGGACTTCTGGAGGAGTTTCCTTCATTGCTGGGAAGTTTTATGGAAGAGTTTTTTCCTAGATGTTAACTGTGTGAGATTCTCTTTTCCTATTGGATTATATCTGGGGATATAGAAGCTTGGCAAGGTAGAATGATAGTATCAAGAGGGTGCTTTTAGAAATGCTCTGTGTTTAGAGTGGAAGGAAAGATTTAGACCAGATATGAAGAGGATGAAGACTGGAAAGGGAGAGTGGGAGAGAAGTAAAAGGCAAGGCAGGAGAGTAATTGTCGAAGGATGATCCTCATTTAACTAATCATTAGTGGCTAAGACAACCCAAAAAATTCTAATGCAAAGGTTTCTCTATTATGTTTATGGTAAAGCAAGAATGAATCTCATTTTTCAAGAAGCAATTCCACTCTTATAGGTGTCTATCCCTCGAGATGAAATAACGTTTACACTATACAAAAGATGTAAAACAATATCAAAATACAACAGACATGCAACATTCAGAAAATCTTAACAATAACTTTTCCCAATTATGAGTTCAAGAATGGTTAGTTTTTGTTGATAGAATGCTGTGATATTTATAACAAAAGCTTCTTCTTTTTTTAAGTTAGATGTAAAGCCTGGAATCAGACTAGATGCGTCTTGAAGATTGGTAGCAAACAATCATATTACTAACAAATTTACAGTTAGAATAGCATTTATAATGTTTTGTGATTGTCAGCCCACCATTGTTCGCTTCCTACCACGCAAACGAACTGCAATACAAACCACAAATATCTACATGAGTGCAGGAATCAAGAATGGTTAATTTTGTATACTAAAACCTATTCAGCACAGAGCTGGAAACAAAGATGGTCCGCAACAGTGAAATGGTTTTTATTCTAAGAAACCTGTTCAGCACACATTGGGACTAAATGAGGAAAAATCAACCTCAAAAAATTCAGATAGATTTAAATATATTTAGCAGAAGGATTATGATGTTTTATCATGATTCAACTGCATGGTTTTTGGGTCAAACTCTTTGACGTATATTTCACATGAACCCGTCTCTCATAATTCCCAAGACCAAGCTCACCTAGCACTCATTGCATCTAGGTGATGCTCATAGGGTAAAAGCATCAGGACTTCCCAGGAGATAATCCATCTCAACACCACTTAAACATGGAGTTCCCCCCAATATGAGGTAAGGGGAATCCATAATGAATGGTTCATGAGGCACAATTTATTGCAAATCCTAGTAAGCTAAATGGGCCTGATCTTTTGTAGTATTGGGATCGGTGACTTAAGCACACTTGAGTCAGAGTTGTACTAGGATGGATTACTAAGTATGCTCGAGTCGGAGTAGTACTAGGATGGGTGACTCTCAGAAAGTCCAACACTTAAGTATCACATAAATAAGTGGACCATTCATGCTCGTGAGAGATGGATTCATGTGAAAAATTACCCATGAAATATAGGTAAATGACTTTGACTTAGAAACTATATAGTTGAATCATGATAAAATGATAATTTGGAACACTGCTAAAAATAAAGGAAAAGAAGAAGAAAACATAATTAGTTATTACTAGGATATCAAATTTGGAAATTTACACCTAAATTATCAATAACCATCGTAGATTTTCATGAAACTCGGATTTACCTTGAGCTAGCTTGTTAAGGGTAGAAGACCATTGCTTTGATGATTTTCTGTAAGAAGCAAGTACTCTTTCCATCTGCAGACCAACAAGTTATGAAATCAATTTGTATCTTTCAACAAAAATTAAATCAAGTTATCAACCACTATACCAAAACAAGCATAGAAGCATAAGAAACATTGACAATAGAAAGCAAGCATGTCGCATTGAAAAGTATTTATGTTCATGCTAACTTACAACATTCCCGCTAGAAGAATGCATTGACAACAACGCTCTCTCAAGTACATATAAATCCACAGCCTTATCTTCTGGCAATGTAGAGGTGAAACTAAGACCGAAATCAATCAAAACCTGTTCCAGAAACATGATAAAATACTGATGATTAATTTCCACTGAGCATCATGTGAATCAAGGACAATTTCATCATGCTAAAACACCAAATAAGTTTTCCTAAGTTTCTGAACATCAGCTACCCATTAACTTAATTTGAGTTGCTTGGCTCTTTCTCTCTAGAAATAAATCTCTATACGGGACCCATAGAGCTTCCCAGCCAAGAAACTCCTTTCATCCTTGTCTCAACAGTGGAGGTATCAAGCACATTTTAGATACGATGGATTCACATACAGATGGAGACATGCCAATCAGGTGAGATCCCTCTTCATATACTATTGCTGAGGTATTCCAGTCCTTTTTATAATGGCCATCATGGATATACTTCTCTCTTAAATCATCCATAGTCCAAGCTACTGAGGCAGGTGTGCATTGCCAGTTTCCTTTATCTCTGTTGGTTCATCGCCCATGGATATTAGGAGAGGTTCTAAAGTAGTAGCCTTCTCATTGAATTGGAATAGATCAAGGAATCATAAACCAGAAATATATAATTTTTTTGGTTAGAGCAGTGGACTGAAGGATGTATATATATTTTAGGAGGTTAATTCAAGCTATAAATCACACCATGGTATACTGCAGAAGCTAAGGGTTGAATATTGGTGAAAAAAGACTGTCTACTGCAAGCAAGTTAGGATGACAATAAAACATGTCAGTAAATTTTTTAGAGTGTTTAGACAAAATTCTAAGAAGAATATATTTCAAATTTGATTACGTCGATGACACGATGTTCATATATGAGCAGGAGACAATATAAAAGGTGAAAGGTCAATTTAAAAAATTAGAACTCAAGGTCTCCAGTTTCTTAAACAGTTGATGTAAATGAAAGTGAAAATGGATGTAAATAGATCTATTTGGTTGTCAAACTAATTGCTTTATTATCAATAGAGACCATTGTGCATTGCATGAAATGATACAACGTTTAGTGCAATAACTACTTGAGTACATGTTACAGTAACACCTGAGGTGGTGAAGAACATGAAGCGATTAGTCATGTAGATGTTTAGAAAAAATGAGACATTCAAGTGATAGGAATCCTTGAAAGAATGCCCATACTCAGGATTGAAAAAGAACTCTAGAACTCAGGGGTCTGCAATTGAGCATCTCACTAGATAAAGATAAGAGTGTTTAAGTTATAGTGTCTGGTTTAACCATCCTATAGATAGGGATAGGAAATCCAATTTCAAGAAATATTTTAGGGAATCTCGTACCATTATAAGTTCAAACTTAAATTTTACTAAATGGGAAATGTTTGAATGTGCTATTTGACACCACTAAAATAGGTAATGTGTCACTGGTTTATTGTGAATTATCAAATCCATGCTCCCATACTCAGGATTGACAAAGAATCATAGAACTAAGGGCTCTGCATTTAAGCATCCCACTAGGTAGTGATGGAGTGTTCAATTTATAGCATATCAGGTTTTATCATCCTGTAGATAAGGATAGGATATTCAACTTCAAGAAATATTTTAGGGGATCTTGTACCATTATTAATTTAAACTTTAACTTTTACTAAATGGGGAATGTTTGAATAGGCTATCAGACACTAAACTAAAATAGGTAATAAGTCGCTCATGTTTTGTGAATTGTCAAGCGCATGCTGCCCTTACTCGGGATTGGCATAGAACTATAGAATTCAAGGGTCTGCATTTAAGGATCACATGAGATAGTGATAGATTGTTCAATTATTAGCATATCCGGTTTTAACATCCTATAAGTGTTCCAATAAGCTATCAGATACTAAACTAAAATAGGAACAAGACATTGGTCTATTGTAAATTGTCAAATGCATGCAAGTTGACATGAACAAAAATGCACTCTTGGAGACGTTAAAGGTCATAGGCAAAGACAATAAATAAGTTATAAGTAGTGATGCAAAGGTGGAGGGCATCAAGAATGTAATTTATTGCATGTGTGATCAGACTCCATAACCATCACTACATTCCTCACAAGTCCCAATTCATGGTGCAAATTCTAGTTTTTGTGTTTCATTCTCTCTGCAATAGCTGCTCTCCCAAAATACAATGAGGAATCTTTAAAAACAGCATCATACCAACTGTTTGGAATCACCATGAATTATCATATTTGATGTGGTTAGATCGCCATGCACCAAGCCTCCATCATGTAACTGTCCAACAGCTCTACCTATCTGCACAGCAATGTCCTCTATTTGTTTCCCTGAAGTCAAGACCAACCTTATTACTCAATAGTTACTTGTTTCAGCATGGAAAGGGCATGAAAATTACTAAAATATGGAGTTAAAGGAAGATCAAATAGAATCAAGTAAGCAAATATTGCGTGAAATGTATATAAGAAATTATCAATCAAGCAATTATGAAATGCATATAAGTGACATCATCAAAGTGAAATAATCAATCATGTTGGATGTGCAAATTCCTAAAAAGACGTACCATAACCAGGAAGTGACCCTGCTTGCAGAAGCACCTCTTTGACAGAAGGGCCGTCTATGTATTCAAATGTAAGCGTATGCAACTCAGAATCCAGGGCAAAAAGACTGGGAGTTGCCACTCCAAGCCTTCTAGCCTTGGTCATGCATCGTGCTTCCTATACAGTTTATTTCAAATCATTTCAGTTGTCTTGCATGATTGTCAATATAGCATAACAAAGAAAATTGAAACTTGGTAATTCTTTGTATATCCTGACCCCATAAAGACGTTTTAGGGTCAACTTTGAATCCAAAATAGGATGCCTATACTTCTTTGAAAAACGCTCCTTGATAATGGCCCTTCTTCCCATAAATATATTCTCAAATATTCTCTGTATTCAAGAACCCAATTTACCTAAGAAAAAGAGAGAATATAAAAAGGTTGAAACAAGATTAAAAAAAAATTGCATAACCAAGGAATAGCACTCACACCCTCTGCACCCTGCTTGAACAGTTTTCCCAATGGCGCTGGTCCGTCCTTGCACTGGATCTCCATGACTAATATGTGTACAAGTTTTGTTCAATATAATACAGATTACCGTGATCTTGATTGTTGGGTGAATACCAATTTTACAAGCATTAGAAAAAGATATTCCTGTATGCACAAAGCACCAAATGCAGGTTAATTGCAGTCATGATAATAAATTAATAATTGAAAAACTTCGACTTGGCAATAACTAAGTAGACCCAATATTTTCAAAAAATTAGACTCGGCAATATCTTCACAAACTCTTTGAACATTCAAAAATACATAAATATGCAAAATATTCTTAAAAAATCCAAAAAACTGATTTTTTGAAAATCCAGTGTGCTCCTTTTGTAGATAAAAACCAAATTCAATTCACGACAAGCCAATGTGATTATAAATTACATATCTGCATCAATAATTTGAATTTCATTTGTGGTAGACATGGGTCCAAAACAATTTTTACTTTTTGCTGTTTAAGACCAGAGTGGGGTCTGGGGTCTGCAGCCCTCAGCGGCATTGTGCAGCAGGCCCCTTGTGGACATTTCGGAGAAGAGCCCCAAGGGGGTAAAGAGGCAGTACCCCTCATGGGGCTCTGGGGGCAGAGTCCCAGATTTCAAGGGCTGAAGGCAGTGACCTTGGTGTTCAACCGTCATGGTGCTGCTTGAATTCTCAAAAAAAAAAAACACAGCTCTAATGTTCAAAAAAGTCAATGCAAAAATGATGAAAATTTGGATTTTCTTTTTTGGTGGAAGAACCTTATGCATAAATGATTGAGTTTTTCACCTCAATTTGTGAATATATATATATATATATATATATATTCAAAAGTCACAATAATATATGTACATATTAATATCGAACACCCTACCCCAGCAAACTGATTCTGAGAAAAACAAAAATTGGTGAAGCAACAAACCCAAATCCAAACCAGCCACAAAAGAATGCACTGCCTATTCAAAATGAGAATGCCACATCTCCTTCAAAAGTACTCGGAATCAAACTTCATATTAAGAGATGGACCGGTCCAGCCGATTCCCAAACAATTATGTGTTGTCATGATATCCACAAACTCTCCTTTAAGAGTTAACTGATATCTTGATAAAGCATCCTTGAAGATACTGAAAAATCCTAACTTCACTTTTACTAAGCTTAATAATATACACTGGTGTGAGACCCACATCACGAACTATATCTTGGCTTTTGAAAAGTATTGATTATAAATAGGGATCAGAAGGGTAGAAACAAGTAAAAACCTCATTAAGAATCTGTGCCAAAGAAAATACAAGTGAATTCACACTATATTTGATAAACTTGGCTCCTACCACTTTGTTGCTTTGTTAGTAAATAATTTCTATCTTACCTAATGTCAACATAGCAGAACTAAGAAGATGAGCAAGGTGCGGAAATTCAGATAGCAGACTGATGGGATTTGGGATAAAACTCTGTATTTTCAGGTAACAGCCCATTTATTGCCCTTGCTATACAGCTTGAGCATAAGCTTTTAGAATTTTGATATACTCAATTCTGAAGTTGACTGACATCCTGATCCCCAAAAAAAAAAAACCTTTTCTTGGCCTTCAAAGCTTCTATATGCTACCAAGTGAATTGAAACCGAATGATAGGGTACCATCCAAGTCATCCAAGTCTTGTCCAAATTTATATCATAAATGTCTCAAGTAAAGCTTTGGCTAGCATAAATTGGGATTGAAAGTTTTCAAAAGGCCTCCAACATGAAGGTTGAGCTCTTAGGCTTACCTGCCAGTCCTTTTTACAAATTTTAAATGGACAAGTAAAATCCTTACGAAAGGACTTTTGCCTGTAACCACTTAAACGAATGAACCATGTTCTTCAACATTTTTCCTGCAGGGTTTGTTAATTGGCCTTGGTTTTACTTTAAGTTTTTCAACATTCATTTTTAATGAGATCTATGCCTGCTGATATTTAATTTCTAAACACGCCTTTTGAATGTACTCAAGCCTAAAGTTTATAAGATTGGCCTGTTTATGGCTCTTTCAACGGCGCAATTATTGCCTATTATGATTGTATTTCTTTTATCAGGTCTGCAATTAACATCATTGTCTTCCTGTAGCCAAAAAGAGGAGCAAAAACTTGGTATCAAAACTTGCCAATCAACTTCTACAAACTAGAAATTAGGTCTGATGATTTGTTTCTAGAAGATATTAAATTTAAAATGATGTGTTGGACCACTGCATTGTAGCTTAATTGATTCCACCATACACCAAGGTTCAAATCCCTCACAGATGCAATTAAAAGGGATAAGGCTGAGATCATGCCCTGGGCAACTTTGATAGAATCCATGCCCCTCATTTTTTCACTCTCAACCAAAGAGTTATCAGCTTAAACTTTTGCTCTTGATCCCAATGGGTTGCAAACAAGATCTCAGGTTGATATAAAAATACCCAAAGAAGACAAAACAAAAATACATGTTGACAGTTTTAAAGTCTTTGATATCTGAAACAGAGAAGCAGTTGCTGTTTTCTTTATCACAGAATTAGAAAGGGACGTTTCAGCATTCACCTTTAGGCCTATGCTTTTCAGTCAGCTTCGTAGACTGATTAAGGAAGCACAGGAAACCCAAAACACTTAAAGTTATTCAGGAATTTAGTTTCCCTTATATTTAACTTGCCAGAAGGCATCAAGTCACAGGAAATGTAAAGAAGAAAATAAAATTTCCACAGCATCATTTGTGACACGAATCCAACTTTGCATCTGTAAAAGCTTGAATGGTACAACACATACTCTGGAATCTGAAGAAATATTCAATACAAAAAGAATGCCATGATTTTCCTCCAATATAGCAAGTCCAGACTACTTGTCCCTGATATGAAAAAAAAGATAAGACACCCTGAAAATTCGCCATGGAGATTCTAAAAAATTCACTAGAAAAATCATCATCAGAATCTGTGGTTTTCCCTCAGAATAACTGGAAGGCAACAAATCAAAGTTGTGGGATTGAAAGGATGGACATGGCAACAAAAATGCATTCAGAAGTCTGCACAAAAAAACACGCACAAATCTGCAAAACCATTGTAAAGACACAGAAACAGCAATTCACGGTAGAATCATGAAATTAAAATTCACCAGCAGAAAAAGATTTTTTATGGTTGGCAGCGCAGAAAAGGAAGGGGTGGATAAGCATAGCTTTTTTAAACAGCTTTTTTTTTATTTAAAGCCCTGTGTATATGCGTGGCTTTACACTCTGCCTTTCTGCTTTAAAGCTGCATAATCAAATTGCAGCATTGTATTTTTAGGAATGGCTTTATATTTAAATGAAAACATGCTGAGCCTGAATTCGCACAGCCATCTCCTTTCGCAGCAGAACCATTCTTCATCAAACCAGGACAGCCACACTTAGGAAACGACTAATGCGTAAGGCATGTAGTTTCTACAGTTTCATGGCATCTTTTTGTAAACTGTATTCTATGTTTTGTGCTCTGTTTGTGTTTTGTATGCTCTGTGAGATATATATGGTGTGTCTGTGAGGCTAGAGTGAAACATATTCCATTATCAATGTATCTGAAATTCAACACAGTTAGCTTAGACATCATCCATCATTGCTTAAAGATGCATATGAGCTTTATTTTGACCTTGACTCTGAGTGAATTCATCTGTTGTCGAAATGCTGCCTTTCAATCATTTTGTGGATAATCTGTTTGGTGGGTTGTGTTCATGAATTCTTCCCAATATTACTCTTTTCAACATTCCTGAATATAGAAATTTTGAGCATTTTGGTAGGTGTTGTCTGGTTGAAATGAGATGGAACTGAAATTGGACAAGTCAGATTCGTAATTTGGGATGAAAGTCATTGTATATGGAAAATTGGTCATATGCTCTGGCTTCTATCGCATGTGTTTCTTTTGTTCCAGTGGCTATCTACACGTACCCATTAATCTCTAGGTTAAGTTTCTCTTATCTATTAAGAAGACTAGTTAGACTATTAGGGAAAATTGTGTGACCTTTTTGGTTCATGCAAGAATCAAAAGGTCATTTTAGTTAAATGGAAACTGAAACTGTGGGAACTGGCCCAAAAACAGATGGAAGATTAACTTCACATTCTTTTCCCTTTAATAAAGATGACTTTATAGAATGCTACAGAGAATGAAATTAATATTGTATACAATAAAAGTAATTTCAACACATTGCTCCTACAATACAATTTCAATTTTCAACACATTGTTCCTAAAATACAATTTCAATTTCAAACACATTGTTCCTAAAATAAAGGCAATCCAAATCATATGATTTGGTTAAGGGTGCCACAGAATGGATGTTTCAGCATTTAGACCTGGCTTAGCTTTGTCCAATATTAGGATATATGTTTCCAGGTGGTTAGAGGGATAGCATATTGACAATGCATGGTCAGAGATTAACACATTGTGGATACGCTAGGAGTCTATGCCCTTTGATATCTTTATCTGCTTTAGAGCCCTTATCAAATGATCTTTTAAGTTTTTGATGTTGCTATTAGTTTACTGACTCGTCAGATTTTTCAGTTCCCTTTCTGATGTATGGGGTAGCCTAATCTGAACTAAACATATTATGTTACTAAATTTGCCAAGTCTTGTTTGGCATCACCTTTTTAGGCAAGCTACTTTCATACTTGTTCAGTGTTCCACAGGGACGCGTCCCCACCGAAAACTCCACATTTTTGGGATGAGGATGTTCCTAACACTTGGGGAATCGGTGCACCAAAGGATTGTAGTGTGTGTCCACTGGAACTAGTGTGTGAACAGCCGTTGAGACCAGATAAGTCTACCTTGAGTAGCACAAAAAAAATCCCTTCTTTTGGAGTAGCGTGTGGGCTATTGGACTTGGCCTACCACATATTTGGTTAAGGGATATTCTTGTGGCCTACTTGCAGATGCATTTATTTTATTCTAGGGCAACTTGTGAATGTAATATTTGATTCTTGTGGCCTACTTGCAGATGCATTTATTTTATTCTAGGTCAACTTGTGAATGTAATATTTGTTGTAATTAATATATATATTAGATCTAGGTTAATTCCTAGGTGGGTATATCAATGCAATTATTGTGTGTTATGATTGATGCGCAGTTGGATCTATGCAATGTAAGTCACATTCCAATCACTGTGTGGATTTATCAGATCATATGCACTGTATGAGAAGGATCTGAAGGGTGTTCATATCAGGAGCAAGTTGTGTATTCAGTTTGGAGGTCCAGATTTATCTCTTGTATTCCAGTGGAACTGGTGCCTCACGTGCTGAGTTGAGGCTCAAATCTTGGTGTAGGGGATTGGTGTCTCCAATAGGTTGGTGCCTTCAAACACAATTGGGAATTGGCGTCTCAAATAGGTTGGTGTCCACTTCATGTTGTATGTGAACTATTATTTGTGAGGCTGGATTTAGACAGTAGACCCAAACAGCTAGCTATTCATATCGTGGTTTTTCACTTATGGGTCTCCACATTTGTTTGGTGTTCTCTTGTGTGGATGTGTGTTTAAGTTTATCATTTGAGAAGTTGATTTAGTGATAGAGTAAGATCTGGAAATGAGATTTAGCATATAATGATTTCCCCCCCCCCCCCAAAAAAAAGTACATTTGTGACACGTTGTTCAATGTTGACTTGTTGATACTAGTTTTGTTGTTTTACTAATTTGCCAAAGTTTCATTTGTAATTCTAACACTTATACATCTTTCTATATTTTCAAGTACTATAAGTATATTTCTGTTAAAACACTTGTCCCTTGAAGAATGAAGGTAGACAATGCAAAAAAAAAGGTAAACAAGAATAGAAATGGTAACTGGCATGTGAAATATGTGATAAGAGTTCCCATGAATGTGATCATAGATATTTGCTTCAATGCCAAGTGCAAGACCATACAGCCTTGACTTGATTAATGCTTTTGAAGAAGCGGGAGAAGAAATTATGATTGTCACGACAAAGAAATTATAATTAGCGTTTGTAAACTCTATTTAAGAGTTCATTGTTAATATAATTATTATTCCGTTTTTAACAATTCCATGGTATTAGAGCAAATTTTTCTAGGAGACTATTTTTTCTATAATTCATGGTTTTCAAACAAGTGAGGAAAAATAAATTAAAAAATTCTATCAATGCGATTAGGGTTTAAATGCAAAATTTGTGGGCGCTTCAAATCGTGACTTAAAACTCACGCTAACAAGTCTAAAAAAATAGCGCAAGATTTTCGGCAGTGAATGAAAAAAAAAACCAGACCCTTCTGCCGTGTCACCATATTCTGTCCGCCAGCGCTTGTTTTTTTTCTAAGATGTCGAGTTCGTCCCTGGACCCCCCGGACCATGCCAAGTTCGAACTGGTCCGTGGTCCAGGTCTGGTCTGCCTGTGGGTCCGGGCAGGGTCCGGTCCACAGGACCAAGTTCGAACCAGCCTTTGCACAGTTCGGACCTGGGCGAACTTCGCGCAAAACGGCGAACTTGGTGCGAACTCCAATGAATTTTCGCCCATAGACGGAATTTAAGCGACTTTTTTTGGCATATTTAATAAAGTTTTGACGTCCACAACCCTAAAAAGTGGATTTGAAAGGCTTATGTCGACTTCTCATTCTCATTTGTGGTGAGCAAATACGTTATTTTGTCTTGAGCAAGAGGAAATAGGTGGTAGAGCAAAAGTTTGGTTGTGCAGGGAGGAGTTGGAAGATTAATTTGTGGACCTTCAAGTGTTTGTGCCTCATTTCTACACCTTTGCAAACTTACAATGAGTGGAAGAGGTAAGTTCTTGTTCCATTTGCTTCAACTTCAAGTTTTTGTTTTTGTTTTTGTTTAAGCATTTTATTTTATTTTCATTTCTCTTTCATTGTCCATTATTTTCCAGAATTTTTCATTCTCTTGTTTCTATATTGAATATGTATACAAATTTCTTGCCATAGGAAAAGGAACTATAATGGCATCTACCTCTTCCTCGGTAGGCAATCACAATATTGACCAAAGAGTAGAACCCCCTTCTAATTCTCCTTTGTGGAAGTATGTTGATATTGTAAGTGCCCTTCCAGAAGGTGGTGCATTCCCTTGGAAATGTCAGGGTTGTGATGTAGAAAGGAATAGTTCATATTATCATGTGGTGAGCCATTTGTGTGGATTCTCTGGAAGAGGAGTCAAGAAATGCCCTAGAAATAAAGGTGCACCTATACCAAATGCAACAGTATCAAAATATATTGCAGAGCATGAGGCAGGAGAAGAGAGAGAAGAACGTAGTAGACAAATTACAGCCACTAGCAATAAAAGAAAAAAAAAAAAAAAGCAAAGGGAATGCAACCCCCCTCTATAGATGTTGTGATAGAAGATCACCCCTTTTATACTACCTCAGGTGGCCTTGATACTAAAAGTGAAGCACCCCTTACAAATACACACAAAAGAAAGGGACCACTACAAACTACATTTCAAAATCAAAGTCGAGAAATTGCCGACATTGATGTCGCAAGATGCTTGTATGCAAATGGGCTGCCTTTTAGTGTTGTTTGCTCTCCATATTGGAAGCAGATGTTGAAAAATTCCAATGAAGCTCCAAGAGGGTATAATGGCCCTGGTTATGCGAGAGTACGAACCACCTTGTTGGATCAAGAGGTCAAAGGGATTGAGATCATTTGAAGCCCATAAGGGATTCATGGATTGAGTCAAGGGTATCAATTGTTTCAAATGGGTGGAAAGATGCTAGAAATCATCCCTTGATCAATGTCTTGGCGGTGTCCCCTAAAGGGGCAATGTTTTTGAAATCCATGGATTGTGAGGGGCAAGTAAAAGATGGGCCATTTATTGCTAATATTCTCATCTCTGTCATTGAACAAATGGGTCCTAGAAATGTTGTCCAAGTCATAACGAACAATGTAAAGAATTGTAGAGCTGCTGGTTTGTTGGTCGAAGAGCGATATCATCACATCTTCTAGACACCTTGTGCAATCCATTCACTCAATCTTATGCTCGAAAAGATTGGGAACAAAATTGGGTGGATCAAAGTGGTGTACGCAGAGGCTGAGGACATACAAATGTTTGTCACAAACCACCACATGACTCAGGGAATATTCAGAATGTTCTCACGTTTGGAGCTACTCAAGGTAAGTGAACTTGAACTCAAGTTAGTAATTTAAATTTCAATATGTTGATTGTGTTATGTGTATTTTCATTTTGTTTTAAACTTTATTATTTAAAGTTTGTATAATGTATGATGTATTTAATAGTTGAATTTTTTTGGTTCTACTTCTAATTTATGTTCCTGGTTGCTGAGACTCGTTTTGCATCAAATTTAATCGTCTTGAGATGACTTGTGCAAGTGAAAGAGGCACTTTGCAATATGGTAATCAGCAACAATTGGGCTATATAGAGGCAAAGCAACAGTGAGAGGGCAACCAAAATAAAGCAAAGGATATTGGATGACTCATGGTGGGAACGTGTGGAATATCTCATGAAGTTCACCGAGCCCATTATGAGCGTGCTTAGGTACACTGACATCGATAGGCCTTGCCTTGGAGAGATCTATGATGGCATAGACTCAATGCTTGAGAAGATCAAGCAAATTGTAAATGAAAAAGAGCAAGATCCTCAAGAGACCCTCTTCAAACAATTGCAAGCAATTGTTGTAGACGATGGAACAAAATGATCACTCCTCTACATTTGCTTGCCTATGCATTGACGCCAAAATACTATAGCACCCAATTTATTGATCAACCAGGAAGGCTGCCAACCTATAGAGATGTAGAAGTGTCTGATGGGTACAAGGCAGCATTTGAAAGACTCTTTCCTGATGATGATATGCGAGATATGATTACGGATGAGTTCGTAGAGTTTGTGAATACAAGAGGTCTAAGTAATGATGCTCTTCGTCATCGGTTTAGGAAGGATGCTCATAGTTGGTGGTACCTCCATGGCCAAAGATTCCAAATGTTGTAGCCCCTTGCAATTAAAATTATATCACAAATAAGTTTTAATTTTTTTATTTAGTTGAAGTTTACTTTATCTTCATGACTAGCAAGTAATTTTTATTTTATAAGATTAAGTTTTAAATTTATTTTAATTGTTTATTGTCTTGTTTTCATAGGTTGCTAGTTCATCTGCAGTAGAAAGAAATTGGAGCACATATTCGTTCATCCACTCAGTGAAGCGCAATAGGTTGCAATCAAAAAGAGCGGAGAACTTTGTATTTGTGCATTACAACATGCGTCTTGTCTCACACAAGAGTAAAGAATACAATGAAGGCGAGATGAAGAGGTGGGATATAAATGCAGAGCTTGCAGACTTGGATGCTTCCACTTCTCGGCTTGCACTTGATGAATGTGAAGATTTTGACGCCAATACTATTATTGGTGCAGCTGACCCCATTGGCCTTAGCTCTATTATGCCAATGAAGAAGAAGAAGAAGAAGATGATGATGATGAAGAATAGAATATCAATAAATTTTTAATCCATTAGTTGAACTTCAAGTTCAAGTTCAAGTTCAACATCAAAGATTCAAAACATTACAAATTTATAAGTGTTTTTATTGTTTAAATGTTTACTTTTTATGATACTATGTGACATTCTAATCTTAACTCATGCTTCTAGGCTGCATAAATATCAAAATATATATATATATATTTTTGTACTAGAGAGCCCGAACCCGAACCCCTTTTCAAGATTTTGTCGTACCGGCGAACTGGTCCTTCGAACTCGAACCCGAACCGGCATCCTAGTTTTTTTTTGGAGCCAGTCAACCATTTACAGCGTTTGTATGTTTCTGCCGCGTCATCCAGTAAGAGGCATGTGTGTTTTACTTCAGCCAGTCTGCATTTTTAGAGGCCCCAACTACGATTTGTTTTCCAACTAACTTTGGTGGTCAAATCCCCACCATCGCCCGTTTATTTTCTACGAACATTTTTGGCTTTTAGTAGCACACAATTCTGGTTTTTTTTAGCGTTTTTTGGAACCAAGCCGTAGTGCAATTCCCTCCGAACCATGCCAAGACTTTTGACCTGCAATTTCTTGGCAATTTGTGGTTCTTTATGGCCTTCAGGAAACGACAAACACAGTTATAAACCCATTTTTTAAGGTCGTTTCTACTTCCAGCTCAACAGGCCCACACCCAGTTTTTAAAAAACCCGAAGCCCATGTTTGTTTCTTTTTTTTCTACCGTGACTTTTAGGATTTCTACAATCGTGTTTTCTGGGTTTTTAACTTCGGGATTCTCAGACATTTCTTTCCAGCCGCCTCTGAATTATTTTTTTTTCTGGGTTTTTTTATCAAAAACCCTAAATCCAAATTTTTTTGGGTTTCCACCATTAGGGTTTTTCTGTCTTTTTTGGGGGGGTCTAGGTTTTTCATCCCTGAATCCAATTAGGGTTTTCTGAAATTCAAAAAAAATGTTTGTTTGTTTTTTTCTAACGAATTTTTTTGCAGCTTCATCTAGTTTGTTTTCTTATCAAATTTCCGTTTTTTCCAACGTGTTTTCTCTGCCTCAATTTCTGTGCTTCACAAGGTTGACCAGCAACCTCTGTTTCGGTGATGGCATCTTGGACCAACATTATGTTGGAGGGAAGTCAGTGGTTTAATGGCCGCAATTACAACACCTAGAAGCAACACATGATGACAATATGTGAATATCATTGTCTTGCTAAGATCATTTTGGGTACAGAGGCATGTCCTACAACACTACAGACAGATTAGGATAAATGGGATGAACGTAATCGAGAAGTTGTTATGTTGATTAAACTTTCAATTACAGACCATCAGCTCCCTCGGGTGCCTTCCGGCAAAACAGCTAAAGAAATCTGGGACATCTTGAAGGATCTTCATGAGACATCTGACAAAAGCCGCACTTTCTTTCTGAAGAATATGTTGTTTTCTATCATGATGGATGAGAAGACATCTCTCCAGGCACATCTTATGAAAATCAAGGCTCTACGTGACCAATTAGAGGCTATTAGCCGCAAGATGGAGAAAGAAGATATTATAGTGATAACGCTTAAAAGCTTGTCTCAATCCTACGAGCATTTCATAGTGACGCTCAATATTACTTCTACCAATGTTGCTCTGACGCTCTCTGATCTTCACACCAAGCTTTTGAAGTAGGATAGATGGAAGCAATAGTTTGGAAGTCATGCAAGTTCCTCCTCTTCTGAATAGGTGACCTTCCCAGCGCAAGCCTCAGACAAAAACACAAGTACACCTCAGTTCTCCTAGCAGTATGGATTAGGTGAACCTCTGACTTCTTCAAAGAAGAAGAGTGCTCAATGCAATTATCGTCACAAGTTTGGTCAATTGAAGAAAGATTGTAGGAAACGGTTGGCAGCCGTAAAATCTTTACAAGAAGGGTCTCAGTAGAAGGCCCCAGTTCCTCCGCATTCAGATGAGGAGTTTGCCTCCTATGCATTCTGAGCAAGTTATCTTATGGGAGGGTTTTCATAATTTTTTCCTCAAATTATCTGTTGGGTTTTCATAATTATTTCCTCAAACATTATATGTTGGTATTCTCTAATTCGTGTCTCAGATTTTGTGTTTGGTTTTGATCGACTTTTCACCTCAATAATTGTGTTTGGTTTTGGTCGGTTTTTCACCTCAAAATTTGTGTTGGGTTTTGATCATTTTTTCACCTTAGAAATTGTGTTACATTTTGGTCAATTTTTCTCAAAAATTGTTTATGGTTTCTGTAATTCACAAAGTTCGCATGGGATTTTATGACACGTGTTTTTGTTTTAGGGTTTTTACCGTTTTTTCAAAAAAACGATGATTTGTAAACTTCAAATCATGGTATCTTGCAGTATGTTTTGGGGCATCTTGCTCATCTACAAGGTTTGGAGGGTTTGTCGATTTTTCCTCAAAATCGTGACAGTTGTTCTCAGTGTGTATCTCTGTTTCCAGGGAAGGACAGTTCAGTTATCCAACATCAGGTTGGGTGTTTTTGTGATGCTTTCTGCTCAGCGGTTTTGCGGATTCTAGGAGGGTCAATGGAAGAGTCAGTGGCAAGCTCTACTCTCTTGTTGCAAACCATTTTGAAGAAGGGGACCACCTTCTCTGGTTTTTTTCCCAGGCTACTCTTGGTCATTGACATTCTGCAAATCTAGGAAGGGTCTCAGAAGCAGCAGAATGTTCTGAAGTATTTGTGACTACAAGACATGTATTGTCTTTTGCAGGGTAGTTGATAGAATGACCATTAAGGGAGGGTATTAGAATTATTTTAATATCTTATGTTCTCGCTATATTTAGCTCAGTCTTCTAGAACCTTAGTTAATGGTCATTTAGGCTTTCTTTTTAGTTTGCTTATTCGGTTCTATATTTAGTTGTCTTTATTTAGACAACTTTGATTTTTTGTTCACGCTATTATTAGTGTTTGTAAACTCTATTTAAGAGTTCATTGTTAATACAATTATTATTCTGTTTTTAACAATTTCAATAATAATAGCTAAGCTCATTCCCAAATGTAATCACGAGTTCTATATCACCCCATTCAAGATAACGCTGCTATATGTCCATACAAGATTTAATATGTCAAGAGGAAATGATCCTCTACTCGAGTTCACCCACTGAGGTATAACTCTTAAGCATGTGATCTTATTAATGGTTAGCTTCATGTTCAGCTCAAATTTGTTCCAGTACAACATCATTAGTTGAATTAGTACTTGTGGCGCCCATTTTGTATTTTCAGTTGCAAAATGGTGAAAAATCATGCATCATATAATCAAACCGATTGGATTCTGAGAGGGAGCCCGTAATAGTGGCACTGAAGATTTTATCTAGATGTAACAAATACGTACATGCAATGCTCTCACCCTAGGCAGGTAGAATATTGTTTGTAAGTACTCTTCCCCTAATTTGCAAACCATAGCGTATTGCCCTTCCTTGTCCTTACACTTATCATCTTCATCTAGCCTTTTGGCATTCAAAATCTCCTTGAATTCTGGATCACCCTGTCTCAAAAAACCATAACTAAACAACTTTTCCTTAAAAACCACCAAAGGATCTTTCTCAATCAAATCCTCCCCTATATCAACACCTTTCAGAAATACAGTCCAATTCATCTCAATTCCTGCCAAATAAAAGGTGCGATGTTGCTCCTTTAATAACTGGAAGGTGTCTTTGCCTAGCCTGAATTCATCCTTGAACTCAGCTAGATGATGTATGGAAGCCTTTTTCTCCAAAGTCAAGCTAACAAACTCATGAATTAAAAAAACTCTATGCTTCTACCCATTCAAAGAATCCGGTTCAAAATCGGAGGTATCAGAGTAGGGTGAAACAAGAGGAAAAGTGTTAAGAGCATTCAATGTCTTGACTCCTTCCTATTAAAATAATATATATATTCTATTAATGGTTATCTATTTATCTGTTGTAAATATATTGTAAATATTAGAATCTTTCTAATATTTAGTCTTTAGTTAGTTAGAATAGAAAGTTTATATTCTTTACGATTGTTTCCTAAAGAAACATCGTTTATACTTTTGTATATATAGATCATTCAATCTTTGTTAATAATATCAAGATTTTTACCAATTACTTTCCGTAATATGGTATCAGAGCAAAATCTTTAATTTTTTTCAAAAAAAATTATAATTTCATTTCGAAATTATCTGAAGTCAAATTTTTCGAAATTAGTTCTGGCATCTTCAAATTTCTCTTTGAGAAATCTGTTGTTTGAAACCCATCTAGGTTTTTCCGTGGCGTTTTCTAAGAAAATCGCAGTTTTTGTTTTGGGGCACAATCGCGTTTCTGTCTGTGTTTTGTTGATGTCAGTTTTGTACCACTACATAACATATAGGAAATGAACACTTGATATAGGATATCAAACACTCAACCCTCTCTTGAAAAGTAAATACTCATGAAGAACATGAGAAAACTCCAAGGTTCCTTACACCTGTGGATACTAACTCAGTTATATTAATGTGATTT
>MU225343.1:786528-811461 GCA_018584345.1 Thuja plicata
TATTTGGTTATCAGCATTGCCAGCTATGTTTCTAAGCTCTATGAAAGATTTCCTACCCCTTTTCTTTTTAATCTTGTCTATTTTGGGGGAAGATAATCCTTCCAAATTAGTGGCAATACCTAGTTCTTTATCTTCATTTGTAATACCAAAAATACCATCAATGTTTTCTATGCTATTTTCTGCATTATCTTTAAGCAGAGGAGAGGCACTAGGGGCCTCTATAGGAACTTCATTTCCATACCCTCTTCCTGGATCAATGAGTGAATCTTCAGCATCAATGTTCTCTTGTCCATAGGATTCAATCATCACATCCAGATCATTAGGGTGGGTTATGTTGTGGATTATATATGCTAGTATATCTATATTAAAAAAATATAAGTAAAATGTGTCTAGAGATATAAGTTTCAAAAAAAATTAATATAAACTAATATACTTATATTTATATATAAAATATAAATAAAAAAATCAAAGACATCATTTTAAAGTTAATTGATTTTTATTTTATTTTTTTGACATCCATGCAAAATTTAAAGATTGTCATTTTTATATACAAATAATATTAAATTATATTAACAAAACATTAAAAGTATCTTTCGACATCTTGTTGCCTTCGTGTCCATGTCCTCTATATTACCTCTGTTGTCGCTATCCATCTCCTCAGAGGAGCCAGTAATACCCTTATCCTAAGATTCAGTATCCTCCTTTGTTTTCATACATGCTTCCTCAAAGAGGAACTTAGCCGCTTCTCCCTTATCACCTCTTTCGTCCTTCTCCCTAGCCTCGGTTTCATTGTCTGTTTCCATACCAACCTCCTCTATGAGGATCTTAGCAGGGTTAGCATCTGCATTGTTAGCTTTGGCCTTCCTCTTTTTACCTGGAGTGTTACTCTCATTAGCCATAGGTCTTTTGCCCTTCTTTCCCCTATTCGAGCCATCGACCTGGGTGTTATCTTGCAACTTAAATTTTGCATACTCATAGACTAATAGAATAAGCCCATCACGAAGGATAGGTTTCTCTGCATTTTTTATGTTTTCCATAATGCTATTACCCAGAGATTTGAGCAGAAGATAGGGGAAAGAAATTTTCCTATTGTAGCGGAAATGGTTAACAAGCATAAAATGGAAATTGTAAACCCTAGTGTACCAAAATAGTGAGCAGAGCGATGAGCGAGCAGAGCGGAGGCAGTGTTGAAGTTGCTAGGGTTTCACTCGGCGTGGGAGGAGGGGGATCTACAGGCACCGGAGGGGAGGAATCTACAGGCGAGGGAGGAGCAGAGGGTGATTCCGCTGAGGGAAAAGGGAACAATAAGACCAATGGTCTTGTTTTTTCAGTTGCCAGTGATGGTGAGGGTGTTGTGTGTGTTGCTTGCATCTTTGGTGTTGGTATTTTCTCTGAGAGGAAAGTCCTCTTTGCGTAAGGATCTGTTGTGATGGAGAGCGGCTCTCGACTTGGCGGGGGAAGTGGCTTGATCAGGGCAATGATTCACCTTTTGGGGATGGAGAGTCCCTTGTTTTCTCGCGAAAGGAACGCTGGTAGAGCATTTTAGTGGATGCTCTTGAGTGCTAAGAGTGCTATCTCTCCCATTCCTATGGGTCGGGTTTCTGGGGATAGCCACAGTGCCCATCTGTATATTTTAAGGGTTGTGTTCTCTAGATTCGCTGACTTGGAGGGATCCTCTCAACTTTCTTGGGATGTGGGGTCTTTTAGACCTATCTCTTCAGGCATTTCTTATATTTGGCCTTTGAGAGACCTACCTCTCGGCGTAGTTGGCAGATTATCAGATGATGGGCTTCTTCCTTGTAGAAGCCTTGTTTTGCTTAGATGGTCATCTTTTGATCCTGAAGAGATTACGGTGGACGATGGAACGGGGAGATCCTTGTAGATCTATGTGGATGAGTTAGGGTGGAGTGCTGGAAGTGCTTGTGAGATTCTCTATTTTTTCTGCCATGCTCGTGGTAGAGGGATTCTTTTGGCTATGGAAGAGAAACCCAAATGTAGATCAAGTGAAAATCTTGGTGGGAGGTTCACCCGTTTAGTCATGGATGAATGGCTCGACTCGTTCTGGGTTGTTATTTTCTTTTCTTGTCTTAATGGTTTGATTTTTGTTGTTTTGGTTATCCCCTATTGCTGGAAGCTTTTTATTTCAAGGATGAACCCCTTTTTTTGCCCTTTTCCTCTGTATTATACTCCTATCGAGGTGGTGTATAACCTTATAGAGGTGGGAGTCTTTTGGGTGGCTTATTGGAGAAGGTTCCTTGCTATTTTTCAGTTGAGGTGGAAGAATCCATGGAGGGGAAAGCTCAGCCTATTGAGGTGGTTTGCGGCTGTTGGGAGGAGAATGTTGGAAGTGGTGTGTGGTCGCTTCTCTCTTGTAGCTACATGAAAGCTTGTTGGAAATGGTTGGGGGTTAGTTTATTACAAACAAAGAGGGATGTGCTGAAAAAGAGGTGCTTGGTCAAGGTTGGAGGTTCACCTTCTGTGTTGAAGGGCATCAGATTTGTCACTAAAGATGAGGAGGAGGAAGTCTGTTTTTTCTCCTCCTTTTCTTTCTTGTGTTTGTGGTCGGTAGGTGCAAGCATATCAATGTTGTTAGTTTTCAAGGGCCCATCCTGACTGCTGGGAGTTTTTGGTTATGGTTAAAGGCAGGTTTTGGGGCTCTGTTTCGCCTTGATGATGGTCTTGTTGGTTCTAGGTTCCAAGTCAAAACCCTGGTGCTCAGTTTGGAGAGATGTAATTCTTTTTCAAATTTAATGTTGTAAGGCTTAGGCCTATTTTTTGGGCAATTAGGGTTTAAGTGATTCATCATTTTTAGTTCTTGGTAGTTCTTGGTCTTTGGGCTGCTGGTTTTAATTACTCACCCTTTAGCAACGTTTCTTCTTATCTGAGTTACAGATCCCTGTCAAAATTTTCTTGTATAGGGTTTCGGGGCCCCTTCAAAACCTATTTTTACCATAATCAAAAACTTTTAACATTTTTTAAGAATTATTGATGGAGCAGCGTAGGAGAGAAGAGCTCGGGTTCCAAGGCAGGAACGAGGGTTTCGTGGGGAATGGCTTCGACAGGCAAGGCCCAAGATGATCATGATTCCCACCATCCAGGAAAGAGAGTACCTAACAGAACAGTGGTTGAAAGGCAACATCTGGGCCCGCGATAGAACAACCGGGTTGTGCAAGAATCTACCCTAGTCGCAGAGAAGGGTTTAAAAAAATAGTGGATAAATTTTGGCAACCGATGGTAGATTCGCATACCCAGCCCCTTACAAAGGAGAATCTGGAAACAACAGATAATCGTACAAACAACGTGCGCTTCGACTCAGAAACATGGAAGAGCTCGGTCCAAATGCTAAAAGCAAGGGCTTTTTTCATGAAATGGGGTGGCAGTTGGCCAGCTTACCCTAAGATCAAGAACTGGGTAAATGAGGAATGGGGATCCCACTTTGAAGTGAAAACACTACTAAATGGTTTCTTCCTAATCATCGCGGGCACAGAGAATGAAAAAACCAGAATCATGTTAAATGGGCCCTTTATGATGGGCGGGATCGGATTTACATAAAGGACTGGATTCCAAATTTCAATTCTAGGCAAGCCTCAATCGAGGAAGTCCCGATTTGGATTTGACTTTATAATCTCCCTCATGAATACTGGCATGCAGAGTTTTTTAAAATGGTTGGGGACCGACTGGGTAAATTCATCAAGGTTGATGAAGCGGTGGAAAAAAAGGGCTTCTGCATGTATGCTAGGATATGCATACTATGGAAACCCCACCCGTTACTGCCGCATGCGGTCGAAGTTCGCACGGCTGAAGGATATTGGTGGCAGGAGATAGAGGTCGAAGAGATATTGGAAAAGTGCAATAAATGTCGGGAATGGGGACAAAATGTAGAATAATGTCTAGTAGGCCAAAAAGGCAAAGGCAAAGAAGTTAACGGCCTGGAGGACATTCTTGCCCGTCTAATCCTGAATCCTGAGAACACCATGGAGCCAACATCTAAGAACCAACAAGATGGGATCTCCCAGGCAGCTAGTGTAGAAGACACTGGGACACTCGTAGGAAAGGAAGGGTTGCATACAATGGACCCTAGGACGGGCACAAGTGAAGGATGAAATTCACCTCGGAAGGGAGTAGAGAAGGAGCTGGAGGGGCCTGGTGTCATGGAGGGAACAGATAGGACGTTGGAGGACACCCTCACTACTCCAGGAACTTTGCCACATCTGGGCAACATGGAGGAGGAACCAATGATGGTGGAGGAAGAAGTCGGGTTGATCGTGGAGCAGGGTAGTAGTTGTGAAGAGAACATTGGAGACTTTAAGGATATCCAACATTCCCCTGCGAAAAAATTTATAGATAGATTTGTGACAGACATGGAGACTATAGCCGAGGATGGCCAAGAAGGGGACCCGTTGGGACTTAATGAGGAAGATAGAATAAAGGAGCAACGAACCATCAAACAAACCAAGTCTCATATGACCAAAGCCAATCTTGGAAGCCACAAAACAAGAGGGAGAAAATTGACCCAACAACTTCTGGAAGATGCGGGTAACACGAACGGACAAACCAAGCTTCGATCCAGAAGGGACTTGTTCCCTTCTGGGCAGCCATGCAGCTCTTAACATAGAATGTCAGAGGCTGCAATGCCCCTGATAAGAGACGTATAATCAAGAGAGGTCTTGATCAGGCAAAGCCTGATATTGTGTGCATTCAAGAAACAAAGTTGGATGGCGACAACCCAACGAAGGTATTTGGGGTTAGACAGAGGTGGTCTGGTTTTTTTGTAGATGCAATCAGAGCCTCAAGAGGCCTAGGAATAATTTGGAATCCTCATTTGGCTAAAGTGGAAGCAATCTCCAAGACAAGGTTTTGGCAATTGGCCAAGGTGAGTTCTTTCACGATTAATATTTCAATTTTCTTAATTAATGTCTATGATCCTGTTAAAACAGAGGACAAGAGGTTGGTATGGGAATAGATTTCTCTAGCTCTAGATGGCCTTGGGCAGTAGGTTTCCATTGTGGTAGGGTATTTTAATGCCACCCTTGCACATTCGGATAAACGGGGTGGTAGGGGGAGTATTAGCAGGGTTCAGAAAGATTTTCAGAAATTTGTAGTTAATAATGGATTATGGGAAGTGACAACTAGAGGTGAGAACTTCACTTGGACAAACAGGATATTAGGCTTTTCTAACATCGCCGAGAAGCTAGATAGGTTTTTTCTAGCAGGAAGCTGGAATGCACTCCCTGTTGTGTTCGAGGCCAAAATACTTGGGTTGTCCGGTTCAGACCACTTCCCGATAGCATTGATGATTCACAAGGATGGTGTACCACCCCAGTGCCCATTCAAAATAGAGAAAATGTGGCTGAGAGAGCCTAGATTTCGGGATATGGTCTCTTAGTGGTGGTGTTCGGCACCCAGAGAAGATGGGAAATTGGCCTTTCATTTCTTTAGAAAACTACTATTTGTTAAGCAAAAACTGAAGATTTGGAACAAACCCATTTTGGAGATATTTTTGCTGAAAAAAAAAAGGCTAGAAGGACAGTTGGAGGCCCTCAATTGCAAGGTACAAAATGAAGGTATAGATGATGTTGATTACCTAACAGAAAAAGATCTCTTTAGCAGATATAGTGAAATCTTACAATGAGAGGAAGTCTATTGGAGACAGAAGTCGAGGGAAAGTTGGCTTAGTGGAGGGGACAAAAACAAAAAGTTTTTCAATAGCTCTGTGAAAGTCAAAAGGAGCATGAATAGGGACCTGTCTATTAAGTTGGTTGATGGTACCCTCACGGAGGAGATAGAGGAAATCAATCAGGAGGTTGTTTAATTCTTCTCCAACCTCTGGGGTGAGGAAGGGGTCAATGATGACAGGGATCAAAGAGAGTTGCTACAACTTATTCTAAATGTGGTTAATCGGGAGGATAACTATATTCTAACACTGTCTATATCAGAACTAAAAGCAACGGTGTTTGGAATGGGTGGAGACAAGGCACCAAGGCCTGACGGTTTCCAAGCTTTTTTCTACCAAAAGTTTTGGGAAGTTTTAGGACAGGAGCTGCTTGGGGTGATGAAAGAATCCTGGTCAAAATGCTTCATTTTTAAATATATTAATAACACGATGGTAACCCTAATACCTAAGAAAGAGAATCCTAGTAGCTTTGATGAATTTTGACTGATTTTGCTCTGCAACACGGTCTACAAAATCTTTGCAAAGGTGGCAGCAAATCGCTTAAAGACGATTTTGGGCAATCTCATCTCTTGGGAGTAGAGTGGCTTCACTCCTAACCGGAATATAGTTGATGGTATAATCATAGCTCATGAAGCTATCCACTCAACCAGAGCTAGTAATCAAAGGAGAATGATCCTTAAACTAGATATCAGAAAGGAATATGACAGAGTGGACAGAGGCTTCCTAATTGAGATTCTATGGAAACTTAGCTTTGATGAGAAATGGGTCTAATGGATCAAGGGAATGATAAGTTCATGTAGATCATCGATTTTGGTCAACAGAAGTCCTTAGGGGTTCTTTGAAACTACACAACGTATCTGATAAGGTGATCCCATTTCGCCGTTCTTATTCATACTTCTGGCTGAAGTGCTAGGCAGGGCCATTTCCAGGAAGAAAGTTCAAGGAAGGTGGAAAGGTATTGAGATTGCTCGAGGATTGGAAGCAACATCTCATTATCATTTTGCAAACGATACATGCATGTCTGGGGTGGATTCGATGCAGGAAGCCATGGTGATGAAAAATGTTTTGGACACATATAGTGTCACATCTGGAAAATAATGTCAATTGGCAAAAATTTGAAGTCTTTTTCTTTGAAACAGAGGTTGGATCGCAGCGGTCTATTGCTAGGTTATTTGGAGTTCATATTGGCCGACTTCTAGGTAAATTCCTTGGGGCTCCTCTCTTTGCCAGTGCAAATAGAGCTAAAACATGGAAGGAATTGGTGGATGGGTGTGCTGCCAGGATGGATGGTTGGAAGAGTAAATGGCTTACCCTGGCAGGACGCATCTTGCTACTGAAAATAGTAGTCTCAACAATGCCTATCTTCTCAATGGCATGCTTTAAAATCCTAGGCAAAATTATTAAAAACATTCAATAAAAGATGCATAAATTCCTTTGGAATGGAGTGTTGGAATAGGACAAAATCTCTTTGATGGCATGGGAAAGAGTTTGTCTTCAAAAAGGCGGGGGTGGGGTTGGACTGCAAAATTGGAAGCTGAAAAATGAGGCAATGGGAGCCAAACTGATTTGGCAAATGTACAGTAAACTGGAACAAAGATGGGTGAAAGTCCTTAAAGCGAAATATATGGACAATGCAGACAGGGAGAGAATCTTCACGATTGAAAATCCACTCAAAGGGTCGGCACTATGAAACATTGTGATTAGTTGTACAATGGTAATCGCGGATCATCTATCATGGCAAATTGGAGATGGAAGGAAAGCCCACTTCTGGCAGGATTCATGGGATGGACATCCGAACTTGGTGCAAGGGACACCCCAACAGATCATCTCGGCTACTTAACGACATTGGGGACTAAGGTAGGTGATTTTCTTGATCTAACACCTCTCAAAATTGGGCAGGAAGTCAAATGGAAGGAGGTTGTGGGGATGGGACTCTCCAAGGAACATCAAGAAACTTTAAAGAAAACCCTGAGTAGCAGAGTGATCATTGGCTCAGTGGTTCAAGATGAAGTAATCTGGACGGGAGCCAAAAGTGGCCAGTATTCGATCAAAACTGGTTACTCCTTACTGGAAAGTGAGCTCTGAAAGGTGGAATGGGAAGGCAATATCTGCTGGAGGAAAGCATGCGTACCCAAGGCAGCGACTTTTGTGTGGTTGGCTGGGAATGGGAGAGCTCTCATAGGAGATAGGCTCATGCATTTGGGTTTTGCAGGGCCATTCAGATGTGTCCTTTGTAACAAGGCAGAAGCAACTGTGGATCATCTTTTCCTCAATTATGAATTCTCACAGGAGGCTTGGAGATTTGAGTTGCAAAAATTGGAATGGCAGGGGCCCCTACCTTGCAAACTCAGAGACTGGTTAGAGTCATGGTTGAATCCAATTGGACTATCAACCTTGACGGCTATTTGGCATGTGCTTCCTTCAAGCACAATATGGTTGATTTGGAATGAGCAAAATAGGAGAATCTTCACAAGGAAGGCTATCCCACAAGCTTGATGTCTATCCAGATTGGAAGTGGCGGTGTCTGAATTGGTGTCTAATGTGGCTTCCCAGATGGATGCTAGTAAGACGCCTTTCAGCAGGGCTGACATGGTGATACAAAGAAAGTGGTCGATGGTGAAATACAGACCCGCTAATGGGTCTGGGAGGGTTCAACCTCTGGCAAGGATACAACAACCAAGTGCAATGGTATGGCAGACCCCATCCCCTGGTTGGGTCAAAATTAACTTTGATGGTGCCTCACAAGGCAATCTGGGAGTTTCTGGGATAGGCTACATTGCACGAAATGAGAAGGGAGAAATCATTGCATTAGGTGCCAAAAGGCTGAAAGATGGATCAAACAATGAGGCTGAGTGCCTAGCAGTAGTTGAGGCAATTCTAACGGCGAGAAGACTACAGCTTAAGAGAGTCCATTTGGAAGTACACTCACTTCTAGTCGTGAATGGGATAGCTAGAGGTTAAATGGACACATGGTACTTGAACAAGCACATCAGATAGATTTGGGATCTCGTAGGCGACCTTGAGGACTTCAAAGTATCACACACGCCGGGAGCGACAAATAACATGGCGCACAAACTCTCAAATGTTGGGGCTGATGGATCACTAGAAAATCAATTTGAATTATTTGAAGATATGAGAACCGGACTTTAGAGGAGGACATAGAAAATAAGAAACAAAACATAGATTGGCGATTTCGACTATAGCAAGGCTAAGGCTTGTTAATCAACATTGAAGTGTGGAGGTTTGGAAGGAAATGCACGTGGCGCAAGTTGCCTAGCAGAAGGGAAGCGATATGATGTGGAGTCACCTGTGTGTGAACATGGAGGTAGTATGACGCATGATCCCGCAAGCCGAGGAGTTCATTACACGTGAACGAACAGGAGGTACAAAGAGGAGTAATTAAAGAGTAAAGGAAGTGATGGCAGAATGATGACATTGAATGCGGTGTCTCTAGAGGCTTCACAAGCCTTTTAAAACATGTGATATGCAGGAAAGCCCAGCACTTTTGAACCCTGAGCAGAAGGCAACAGAGAAAAATGTAGGCTAACTTCTCGCTCGAAATGATAGGACAAATCCTAGCATTCGTAGGCCCCATCACGGTTAACAGATTGAGCCATGTCTTCAAGGAGGACAAAGAGGATTTCTGGGAAGCTATTTGCAGCATCTTCAAGGACCATTACCTGCAATAATGGTGGAAGCCCCGCGTGAACCTGGAAATTTCATCTTTGTTTGTGGCATTGGGACTCTCGGTGGCAGCATCGAAAGAAGAGGTGCGGAAGGTGGTGAAGCAGTGCATGGCTATTAAGTGGGTTGAGGGAATTGAAGACATTCTCCAGGGAACAGAGGTAGGTGTGGGACTGCATATGGGTAACACACCCATTCAAATGGTTGGCCATGGAAGAAGGGAGTTTCAACCATTGGCGATCTGGTCTCCAGCCCGCCCGAATGAGGTACATCTAGCCCGAGCCCATTCCAGATAGAATGATTTGAAGGCGGTGCTAGAAAAGAGGATGGTGGGGGTGCAAAGTGGTGGCAAGAATGATGGGAGGAAGAGGAAATAGAAACCCATTAAGTTGAGTGCAGCGGTAGGAGCAGATGGTTGGTCGTTGGTTCATAGGCAACTAGTAGTGACAAGGCAGGGAACAAAGGCCAAGGCAAAGAGCAGGGCTTGAGCAACGGAGAGAGGTGGCACGCATGGAAGTGCTAGGGGTCAAAACTGAGCTAGTGACCTGGTGGAGGATGGTGGTGCCTTTAGAAAATTCACCAAAGAGGAGGCGGTGACTTGGTTTAAATGATATGTGGGGTAGCGGCTTATTTTTGATGTTTTGTATTGTTGATCTCTAAATATATCTAGTATGCTTACATTTAGCTAAAGTTAGGGACATATCAGAGGAATGTAGTGAAATTGGGAGGCATTTTGCATGAATGCATTATCGTAGCCATGAGTGGCGCTATGTAGTGAACTTGGTAGGTATTTTGCATGAATGTAATATCGTAGCCATGAGTGGCGCTGATGTAATCTTTCTTAATATCAATGAAAAAAACCTTATTATCGATAAAAAAATGAATTTAAAATCTCTTTCCTTCTTAGAATCATAGACAATCAACCTTATATTTTTCACATGAGATAGTATATAAATATCTAGGCCTCTTCCTAAAACAATATCATACAAAACATTTGATTGGAATCTCTTTTCTTATTGTTATATGTATTCACTTATTTTTTGTATTTATGAGATCACTAGCATTGAAATGTTCAAGAAATTCATTATCAATCGTCCACTTAATTAGGAGAACACACATTTGAACACTCTAGAAAATAGGGTAAGGACATAGTAATTAATTTTCTATAATGTCATAAATATGTTTTACCAAAAAGAAAATTGCTAGGTAATAGGTCGTAGCCAATAAATTTTATTAAACATTTTAAAATTTTACAACTTTGTTCAGTGTGGGCACCAAGAGGAAAGAACAAAATAAAGAAAACCTTCGAGGTATAGCCCAGGACTATTGAAAGTCCAGATTATTATAAATGTACAAATCCGCATTAAGATTTGTGGTACATGGAAGGAATATCATTATTACTCTTACAGTCACATCCAACTCAGACTTTACATTGCAAAGCTATGATCCTTGATTGAAGTGGATCAGTTTTGGAAGAACGCATTCTTCGTACATACAAGCTATTTAAATTAGGATGAGAGATGCCCCTTCTATATCCAGGTTCATAATATACTCTATCATCCTGGGCTACTGTCAACCCCTTCCTTGTCCATGTCCAACCTATAAAACCTGTGCACGGATGTAGCCACTATCGGTCTAGTACTTGCAATCTGTTAGTAGATCGTGCTTTCAAATCATATAATATGTTGTCTAGGTTCTATATGTCACATAGAATTCCAAGTAGATACATCAAAGAACTATAATTGTCAATCTCAACTAGAATATAATAACTACATGTTAAGCCCCCGTCTATCTAAGATTATGATTAGTTGTATAAAGGGAACTCGATGATCATATAGTAATGAGACAGTATTTTAAAACCTTATCTACTTCATCCTCTATGAACCTAAAACATCACTAATAAGGAGCTACCAAGCAAATCTATATTGCTTAGCATTATAATAACTTCATACTTTAAAATATTAGTGATGATGACTAATTCAACAAAGATCTTGTTGAGACCTCATAAACAGATAAATAATGAAGCATATTTAAACCCGACCTATTAATATCCAAACCTAGATAAAACATTTTTTTTAAATCATAATAAAACCGAGACCTGTGTGTGTGTGTGTGTGTGTGTGTGTGTGTGTGCGCGCGTGCGCGGGCGCGTGTGCGCGCGCGCGTGCGTGTGTACATGTATGTATGTGTGTGTGTGTATGTATGTATATGTATATGTATATGTATATATATATATATGTGTGTGTGTGTATGTATATATATCCTACATATGTGTGTGTGTATATCCTATATGTGTATGTGTATATATCTTACATGTGTGTGTATTCTTCAAGGATATATATATATATATATAATCAGAAATCAGCATAAGAAAAATTGAAGAAACCATTAATATATTACAAAAAGATAAAAATAAGGTATATGTGTGATATGGATAACAATATTAGTCATAAATCTTTAATATGTAAGTGTTAATGTTCCATCGTCACTATACAAAATGTAAAGATAAGACAAAATAATGGCGCTATTAAGTCCATTGAATCCCTAACCAATTTTTCAAACATCAAACTAGAAGCCTAGAAATATTGGGTTACAAAAGTTCATGACCATAGAAAGGGCACTAGTCTAAGATTTTGATTTTTTTATCCTTTATATCTTTACCATCAACACCACCACTCAGCCTCGAAGTTCCCGCTTCTTCAGCAGTCTTTTTTCCTCCTTTCCTGCGTTTCTTTCTATTTTTGTCGTTGGGTTTGTCATTGGCATCCTCTTTGTCCTCGTCCTCATTGAGGAATGATGCATTGGGTATGACCAACACCTCCTCGTATCTTCTAATTCCTTCATCTAGTAAATATATAGCAAACCAATGGGGGTTGTTGGGTCTTTTACATGAAAAGTTCATAGGAGAAAATAAAGGTTGCGAACGATCACAGGAACCCTGCTTTCGAACAAGTCTCATTCCTCAATTATCATAATGGGGTATCTAGGGACTGGTTTATCCCTCCACATAATTCTATTGTAATGCTTATGTTTGGGTATAGTGAGATCCTCATCTATGTTAACCAGGACTCTATTTAGATCAACTAGAATATCACCAATTAAAACACTCTTGCATATGCTTTTAACCACATCCCTATCTTTTTTTAAATACATTGCCAAAGCCAAAAACATAGAAGAAAGATCAAAATTATCCCTAGTTCAGTCCTCGTTGAGAACACAGTCATCCCTGAACATTTAAATTATAGCCCCCAATTACAAGTTCATGTGGGAATTTAACTATACCTCCCAGTCCATCCTCCGTAACCACATCAAAAAGTGTCATTTGCGTTTTCTTACATGACAATTTCATCGGTGTGTCTATACTCATTTCCCAATACGTAAAGAAACTAAGGAGAGGTGTCTAAGGACCTAGAGAAAAGGATAACAATAAGTTTTCAAATTAGGGGTAAAAGAAAATAAAGTCCTCTTTATAGGCTTTTTACTCTCTAAGTTCTGACTTTCATTCAGAGAGATGGCCTTCGTACCATTAATAAATACCATCAATTAATAATGGATTTGAGATACCAATAGCTGGCAGAGGACGCTAGCAAAATATTAAATGAATTTCTTTACCGATGAAGCTATCACATGGAGATAGGACTAAAGGGGTGACAAAATAAGTGTCGTCATCAATTAAAGACATTGTTGAGTACAACTGAGATTGTTAGAATAACTGAGAGGGGGGTGAATCAGTGACCTCAAAAATTAATCCAATGAATCATCCAAAACTTTAAACCACAAGTATAAAACTTCTAGTTATCTTCAATCCTACAAAATGCATGCCTTTAATTAATCTTATCAAATAACTACTGCTCAGAGTTCACTGTTATCCCTTTTTCTTAAACTTTACCAAATAGCAGTCTTAACCTTTACCGAAATACAGTAAATAACTTAGTGTTTACCGATCAATCCTGTTTTAGTAATGTGTAAAGCAAAACATTAAAGAAATGAACCATATACACATTTGACACGTAGATTTTTAACGTGGAAATCGTTTTAAGGGAAAAACCACTTGGGACTAGTAGCCCAAAATTTTCACTCTTTTGAAGTGATATCAGTGAAGAGCCAACCCTGTTAAAGGTTATAAACACACTATTAAGTGTGACCTTGTTAGAGGATTTGTCACTAACAGTTTATCAATTGATCTCGCATTCACTATGTTGTCAACGTGAAAACCTTTTGATAGTCCTTGGGATGTATCTTAATATATAAAGGATGGTTAGATCCTACTCTGATAAGAGATTTTATGAATCAATGGTTAAATTGAATCAGTATATGATCTGTTCATAAATACAACTTAATCTTGCAGATGTTCAGATCTATTGTAAGCTCATAATAACTTTCTGATCAATGTTTCTCTTTTGTTCCTTTGCTCCACTTCTTTCTGCTCGATGAATGTTGTTTCTTCTTTGTTGCTCGGTGTCTGCAAAAAACTTTAGCTTTGTTCTTTAGCTTGTATGATCAAGTCTGTATAAAGAATTCTATCTTCACCATAATTATCTTCAACATTCCTCTCTTTCATAATGAATTATCTTGTCTCTTTTATAGACATGATTTCATCGTTTCTAAGTCCTTGTCTTTCTTGTTCTTCACGTGATTCGCAAATATCACCATTCTTGCTTTAAAGCTTACTTTATTTTTATCTCGTAGATTTATTATTGACAACTGGAATAAAACTAGCTTTAAATCTCTAGCTTATCTTTAGCTATTAACTAGTCGATGAAAACAATGTAATCAAACATTTAAATCTATATTTTAGCTCATGCCAGCTAAGTCTTTTGTCATTTCTAAACTTCAGTTTTGATCGGTGTTTAACTCCTTGTTTTCTCAGTCTTGACTTCAGTTGTCCTCGGGCATCTCTGTCCCTTGGGGTTGTATATCCGTTGAGCAACACTGTGACCTTTAGCTCTGCTTGGGTGTCACTTTGGTTTTGCTCGGTAATGCTTGCTCGAGTATCTTGCTCGGTTTACATTGTGACTCTTCTCAGGGTTCTCTATCCGTCGGTGTTTGTCGTCACTTGGTGTATACTAAAATTTTATGCATTACTGATAACATAACCTTTATCTCTTTGGTTCTTTGAAGTCTTTGACAATATGAATATGACCAATTATAGTATATCAAGTTGACATCAATGAGAATACAATACATTAACTAATTTAATGTCTTGCATTAACTTTTTGCAGCTCGATGATTATAAACTTTGTCATCTTCAAACATTCAATCAGTTATAGTTCATCAATCTCTCCCTTTGGCATTTATGGCAACACACTACATAATACTAATACAATATGAAATATATCAGTTGTAGTTCATCAATCTCTACCAAAAATTTTATTCTATAACCAATACAAATGTCTGACTCTCGGTAAGCTCTTTTAGCTTAGATCTGATTCTTGCAGAGTACTTTCTTCATTCTTCATTCCCTTTACTGGATAGATATGCAGTGTTTAAATTTTCAAATTCTCTCCCTTTGATGGATGTTTCTTTGAATCTTTTTCGGATGTCTTCTCTCCCTTTGACTGTTCCTCTCCTTGATGGATAGTTCTTTTCTCTTTGACAACAATATATTTCTCTGCATATTCATTAAGTACATCTCTCCTTTTAAATACTTCTCATAGATATTTCATATGGATATAATCTCTCCCTTAAGTCATCTCTCCCTTTGACAGCAATGCCAAATCTTTTCTCCCTTTTTTTTATATATTCCTTGAATTTCCTCTCCGTCAGCAATACAATAACTCTGGTGTTCAGTGCAGATAAGTACCTTGCTATGTATTGATATATCTTTGTAGTCCATCTCTTTTCTTGAATCAACATGAATGATCTTCTGATTATGTATAGGCTGATGCAGCCTCCTAGTCAGCTTAGTGACCAATAGACAAGGGTCGGACCCCTAGTCTCTTCCTCAGGTACTCAAATGTATCATTAGGAAATGGCTTTGTGAATATGTACGCTAATTGTTCCTTGGATTGAACATATTCCAGTATCACCTCTTTCTCTTGCACTTGTTTTCTTAAGTAATGATACTTAATAGAAATATGTTTTGTCTTAGCTTGCATGACTGGGTTCTTTGCGTTGTTTATTTCACTTGTATTATCACAATAAATAATCACTGGTTCAAGAATTTTCATATTCATACCTTCCAGTAATATCTTGATCCATGCAATCTCAGAGCAATTTGTAGACAACAACCACATATTCTGCTTCTGCAGTAGATTGTGAGATGCATCCTTGCTTCTTACTTATCCATGTGACAAGTTTGTCACCCATAAAGAATGCTCCTCCTATTGTTCTCTTTCTGTCATCTATGTTTCCAGCCTAATCAACATATGTATAGACTTAAAGCTCAAATTTGCCTTCTCTTTTATACCAGAGACCATAGTCCTTGGTATTCTTTATATATATCAGAATTCTTTTGACAACAGTAATGTGTGATTCCTTGGGATTAGCAGAGAATCTTGCAACTATTCCAATTTCATGTGTTATATCTAGTCTAGTATGAACAACATACATTAGTTTGCCAATCATTGATCTATATACGGTTTGATTTACCTCGGTTGACTTGTCTTCCTTTGTCAGCTTGCATCTAGTTGCCATAGGTGTTCCAACTGGTTTGGAATCTTCCATCTTGAATATCTTGAGAACTTCCTCGATGTATTTGGATTGTGTGATGTAGATGCCTTCATCCTGTTGAAGAATTTGTAGACCAAGAAAAATTTTGATCTCCCCAAACATTGACATCTCAAACTCTTTGCTCATTTCAGCAGCAAATGATTTGCATAATATATCATTACCTCCAAATATGATATCATCAACAAATATTTCAGCAATCAAAATGTTATCATCGGTATCTTCTTTTATATACAGTCTATTGTTTTCACTTGTTCTTACAAATCCAATACTTATGAGATAGGAGTGAAGTCTTTCATGCCATTCTCTTGGTGCTTGTTTCAATCCATACAATGCTTTGTGTAGTCTACAAACTATGTTTCATTTGTTAGGATCAACAAACCCTTCTGGTTGTTCAATGTATACCTCTTCTTCAAGTATTCCATTTAGGAATGCATATTTGACATCCATTTGGTATACCTTGAATCCTTTGAATCCAACATAAGCAAGTAGAATTATGAATCCTTCTATTCTAGCAATGGGTGCAAAGGTTTCTCCATAGTTAATACCTTCTTCTTGTGCATACCCTTTGCATACTAATCTTGCTTTGTTCCTTGTGACTTCTCCATTCTCATTCAACTTATTTCTGAATATCCATTTGGTACCAATGACATTTTTGTCATCTTTTCTAGGTACTAATGTCCATGTTTTTTTCTTCTCTATATGTTTTATCTCTTCATTCATAGCACTAACCCATTCTTCATTTTCAAGTGCAATATTGACAGATTTAGGCTCAAAATCACAAATTAAACATCTAGTGTTCAGTGACTTGCTTCTTGTTGTCATTCCAACCTTTTTGTCTCCTATGATCTGGTTATTTGGATGGTGTCTTCTAACATAATTGGCAAGTATCATTTCACCTATTTATTCATCATTTTGATCATCGTCTTGACCTTCATTTTGATCTCCATCGCTCAGTACATCATTGTGAGCAATTTCTTGATTTTTGGTGTTTGCAGCCTGATGCTCGAGTGCATTGTTCTATCACTCAAGAGTGATACACTATTGCTCAGGAAGAGTGTCAGGTTCTTCATTGTAGACAAACTTGTTATATTCTTCTGGTTCCTTTATGCTTTCCTCATCACTTTTCTCAGCGAATTCACCTACTTTGACATTTGCGCTTTCAATGATTTTGTTGGAGGATTTGTTAAGACATCTATAGGCCTTTCTCTTGGTAGAATACCCTATAAATATTCCTTCTTCGCCTTTGGAGTCGAGCTTTCCACTTCTATCATCTTTCAGAATATAACATTGACTACCAAAAATTATGAAGTAACTTACATTGGGTGTGTATCCATACCATAGCTCATAAGGTGTCTTAATGGTGTCTTTCTTCAATTGAACTCTATTCATTGTGTAGACAGCAGTGCTGACAGCTTCTCTCTAGAAAGTTTGTGTGATGTCTTTCTCAATCATTAGTGTTTTGGCACAATCAACAATTGATATGTTCCTTCTCTTAGCAATCCCATCTTGTTGTGGTGTTCTTGGTATAGAAATTTGTCTTTGAATTACATGCTCATTACAAAAGTTAGTGAATTCATTAGAAATGAATTCCCCTCCTCTATTTGATGTTAGACATTGTAGTTCCTTTCCACTCTGTTTTTCCACTATAGCTTTATACCATTTAAACATCTTGAATGCTTCTGATTTTTCTTTTAAGAACATAACAGTCGTCATTCTAGAATAATCATCAACAAAGAGAATGAAGTATCTATCACCATAGTATCTATTTGTTCTCATGGGTCCACATAGGTCAGTATGGACTAATTCTAGAATAGCATTAGATGTGTAGGTTTTTCTCTTGAAACTAGACTTTGTCAGTTTACCTTTTTGACAATTTTTACACATGACATAGTCGGGTTTTGACATGCTCGGTAAGCCTCTTACTTTCCTTTTATTGCTTATCCTAACCATGTTGTCAAAATTCACATGACATAACTTTTTATGCCACAACCATATGTCTTCATTTCTAGCCAGTAAACAAGTGGTGTTAATATCATCAAGATAGAATAGGTTACCTTTTGTCCATTCACCATTTTCGATCAACCTTCTTGGTTCATTAAAGATCTTTGCCTTTTTGTTCTCAAATGCAACTCAATGACCTATGTTATTCAACTGTGAAACACTCGATAGGTTATAGTTAAGTCCTTTTACCCAATATGCATTTTCACATCTTATCAGATTATTCAACATAATGGTTCCTTTACCTTCAACCGGACAAGGTGAGTCATTACCTATTCTTACTGATCCACAATTATAATATTCAAAAGTTTCAAACTTTTCCTTATCTCCAGGCATGTGGTGAGTACAACCACTATCAATAATCCAAACATCATTTTTACTAACCTTAGATATGAGTACAGTCTCAACATACATTTCTTCTTCGTCTGAATCATCCTTCATAGCAACAAATACCACCTTAATATCTTCATCAGATTCAGTGTTAGTATTTCCAGCTTTGTTCTCAACCAGGTAACAAGCCTTCTTTCCTTTGTCCTTATAGTCTCACTTGTCTCTTCTATCAGATTGTCGGTTGCTTCGGTAATCTCGGTCATCACTTCTATCAAACTTCTTTTCATATGATCTATCATTACTTCTGTCATATTTTCTTTTGTTAGGACATCTAACAACAAAGTGTCCAATCTCTTTACAATTAGAACCTACCAATGGTAATTTACCTTTGTATCTACCTTTGCCTCTCTGCAATCTTCTAGCCATTAGTGCTTCAATCTCATCAAGCTCTTGGTCATCACTATCACTTTCACTGTCATTTCTCATAGTGTGTTTATGACTTGATTTACTTATTTTCAAATAAGATTTGAATGCAGACTCAATAGTTGGTAAGACACTATTGTCAAAGTTATTCATCTCAAATGAAATAAGTCTACCAATCAAACTATCTAGAGTAACATTGTTATTTGCTACTGCTCTCATTTCTTGTATAGTAGATACTCTAATAGAATAAACATCCAATAAGGTTATGATAATTTTAGTTACCATTGTTTCTTCTTCAAGTACACCTCCTAATCCTCGGATAGCATTAACAACCTCTTTGATTCTACTACTGTACTGAGTGATGTTTTCTCCTTATTTCATTATTAGGTCATCAATCTTTCCTCTTAGGCTTTCAACTTTAGCCCTTAGCACATTTGTATCTCCTCCATGTACTAGCTTTAATTTGTCCCACATTTGCTTTGCAGTGGTGCATGATTTGACATCTTCAAATTCAACATCAGAGAGTGAGGAAGCAAGTTCTATCATCATAGAGTTGTGTTCATGTTTCTCTCTTAATTGATCAACTGTCAGAGGTCCAGTAGGTCACACATACTCAGTATTTAGGTATTGTGTGACATCATTTCCAATACCTTATAGGTGGAGTCTTATCTGCTTTGCCATGATGCAAATTTGTCCTATTTCAACTTAGGCACATCCCTTTTGCTCATCTTGTGATCTTTAGCTTGAGTATTTAAACTCCCTTTCTAAGCACACAAGTTGTGATACCAATTATTAGAATAACTGAGAAGGGGGGTGAATCAGTGACCTCAAAAATTAATCCAATAAATCATCCAAAACTTTATACGACAAGTATAAAACCTCTAGTTATCTTCAGTCCTGCAAGATGTATGCCTTTAATTAATCATATCAAATAACTACTGCTCAGAGTTCACTATAATCCTTTTTCTTAAGCTTTACCGAATAGCAGTCTTAGCCTTTACAGAAATACAATAAATAACTTAGTGTTTACTGATCAATCTTGTTTTAGTAATGTGTAAAGCAAAACATTAAAGAAATGAACCATATACACATTTGACACATGGATTTTTAACGTGGAAACCTTGTTAAGGGAAAAAACCGCCTGGGACCGGTAATCCCAAATTTTCACTCTTCTGAAGTGAGCTCGGTGAAGAGCCAACCCTGTTAAAGGTTACAAACACAATGTTAAGTGTGACCTTGTTAGAGGATTTATCACTAACAGTTTATCAATTGACCTCGTATTTACTATGTTGTCAACATGAGAACCTTTTGATACTCCTTGGGATGTATCTCAATATATAAAGGATGGTTAGATCCTACTCTGTTAAGAGATTTTATGAATCGATGGTTAAATTAAATCAGTACACGATCTATTCATAAATACAACTTAATCTTGTAGATGTTCAGATTTATTATAAGCTCATAATACCTTTCTAATAAATGTTTCTCTTATGTTCCTTTACTCCACTTCTTTGTACTCGGTGAATGTTGTTTCTTCTCTGTTGCTCGGTGTTTGCAGAAAACTTTAGCTCTGTTCTTTAGCTTGTATGATCATGTATGTATGAAGACTTCTATCTTCACTAGAATCCTCTTCAACATTCCTCTCTTTCATAATGAATTAGCTTGTCTCTTTTATAGACATGATTTCACCATTTCTAACTCCTTGTCTTTCTTGTTCTTGACGTGATCTACAAATCTTGCCATTCTTTCTTTAAAGCTTGCTTTAGTTTTATCCCGTAGATTTATTCTTGACAACTGGAATAAAACTAGCTTTAAATCTTTAGCTTGTCATTAGCTATTAACTGGCCGATGAAAACAATGTAATCAAATAGTTAACTTTATATTTTAGCTCCTACCAGATAAGTCTTTTTTCATTTTTGAACTTCAGTTCTGATCGGTGTTTAACTCCTTGTTTGCTTAATCTTGACTTCAGTTGTCCTTGGGCATCTCTGCCCATTGGGGTTGTCTGCCCGTCGGGCAACACTGTGACCTTTAGTTCTGCTCAGGTATCACTTTGGTTTTGCTCGGTAATGCTTTCTCAGGTATCTTGCTCGGTTTACACTGTGACTCTTCTCAGGGTTCTCTATTCGTCGGTGTTTGTTGTCACTTGGTGTATACTTAAATTTTATACATTACTGATAACATAAAATTTATCTCTTTGGTTCTTTGAAGTCTTTGACAATATGAATATGACCAATCAAAGTATATCAAGTTGACATCAATGACAATACAATACATTAATTGATTTAATATCATGCATTAACTTTCTGCAGCTCGATGATTATCAACTTTGTCATCGTCAAACATTCAATCAGTTATAGTTCATCAGAGATGACACTCTTTTTAATTATAGTATGACATCGTCAATAGAGCAAGATCTCCATTAAATCTAATCATTACCCACTCAAGTTGGTGGTTGTGATTACCAAAAACATTTATTATCATACATGTGACAATAAATATACAATCTAGATTGCCCTATATTGAACGCCTAAAAGCTTCAAGTATATTTTTATTGGATTTACAACGTGCTTCACTCTTAATCTCTGCAAATATATGAGATCTAAGTAGATGAAATTTTCTGCAAATGTGAAGTACCATCCATATCTATAACACAAAAACATTCAATCCCATTACTATATACTCAGATTTGTCTCATAAGAAATATATGACAAAACAAAAATATGAGGAAAATAAATAAAACAAAGAGTGAGGAGATCAATCTAGTAACACAAATATGAACTCTAAATAGAACTACTCGATCCAAAATGATATACATCTGAACTACAACCTCCTATACATGTATTCTTGTAAACATTGCTAATTTCAAGTTGTTGGTTCCTCCAACTGGTGTTCAAGATAACCTAAAGATTAGCCTTCTCCTATCATAGGGTATATTGAGTTAGTGGCCAATTGACAAGAATCGGTCAAAAGATTGATTCTCCTACACTTTAGGCTCTACAAGACCTAGGCGGCAACCCTTTGTAACATTTATGGATATTAGCTACTTTAATACAAATATTACAAGTGAAAAGATGGTTCTCAACTAAATGGACCAAAATACACATGGGTTTCTTCAGAATTGGTACTATTATGATTTAATGCTTTAGAAATGTAAATGAGAGTGAAAATAACTTAGACCTACACCTAATAGAAAAAAGTACAAGGTGATTCAAATTTTTGAGTTGTTACTGAATATTTGAATAGTCGTATATAGATCATAACCTTATTTCAGATTACAAAGTCAAATATCATATTACATTAAATTCCTACAAATATTTAAGGCAGGAATCATCAAGATTGTAGTATGCTAATTCTTGAAATTAACAAAGTCCTCTCATATTGGCTTAAAATTATTGCTTAAGTATCCATATCACATACATTAATTGTTATTATTTATACACAATAATTTAAATATGTCCCCAAAGGAGAGTAAATGGATAAACAATACAAATTACATGAACATGCGAAAATGAAGTCAAACAAACTCTTAGCATATTAATTTCAAACAATTGATGTACATTTATGGAGACAATTTCTCACCAGTTACAACATTATGCTTACTATGAGAAACCTATATTTATCAAAATGAAATACAACTATATTTGATTTCCTTTCCCCATAACCTGAGATTTTCCTATGCACATGTTAATTCTACCTAGTTTTCAGCACCCTTTTGCTCGACCTTGGAATCCCTTTTATAAGAAATAAGGGATGCTACAATCTATAGGTCATTAAATCCTAGTAGCATATTTTAACCACCACCAATTATTTGAAGAGGAGAGTTGTCCATCAGATATGATATCCCACCATTTTGTCTTCTAGTGCAGTTGTTGCATTGGATCACTAGTAGTTCCTAAGTTAAAACAAGCTAGTGAACCTGCGAGATTTGTGAGCCATACCACCACCACACCTGGATGGTTAGTGTTACAAAGGAGTCGCCGATATGAGATTTGTAATATCATGCTCCTAAGGGAAGGCCATGGGTTGTTAATTCTCAACTTCTACCTTTGCTGGATGATATAATTTTGATGAGTCTCAAAGGGTGCAAAATATCTATGAGTCCTCATTTATTGGTCATTCAACAAGGCCTTCCAATGCAATCTACCATGAAAGGTATATTGAGAGGCAGCGAACATACATAGTTGTCATTTGCGAGAGACAAGAATAGCCCACTCTTGCACTTGAAAAATTGGATATCTCTATATTTGCCTCTGAACCTTTTTATATCTCTATAACCACAAACTAAATCAACCTACTTGCAACCATAGTCTCTGTATATCTCCTGAAACATCATTAACAATAACCACATCTCTCTCTTCATGGATAAGCTCATATTAACCACACAGTAGAACATGTAACTTTGAATGGAAAACTCAGGTAGCCCCATAGGGTATTTATCCTTTTTTCTTATAAAGCTTTTCCCTCTAAATTTTTAAACTTACCAAATAAGGGAACAACATGAAATTATTCTTGATGTAACATGCACTGAACAAGTCTTGCGGAAAGATTTCAAACCTACCCAAATATCTCCTATAATGAACCTCAATCTGATATCTGAAATCTTTTTGCTAGTTGAATGCATTAACTCATTCCCTGACTGATTGGAAATCTCTCTACAATTTGGCATACAAGTGTCATTTCATATTTAGGATTCTAATTCCTTCATTATGCCTTCAAAATGTATCACCAAATCACCTTGACGTTAAACACCTAGCAATATCCTGCTAATTTCGGGATACATGTCATCACTTGGTAGGTTGACCACCTCTGACTCTCATTATGGACACACATTTGTAGCACCCCATCATTCCATTAACAAACCAATTAGCAATGACTAATTCTCATGAAAACGCGGTATCTCAAATATCTCAACTTCAATACACACACCGCACTTTCATTGTGCATTTAATCTTCTATCTTTTCCTCTAGCTGAACGTCAGGGTATGTATCTTCTTTCCACATTCATGTCTTATGATGACCTTTGTCTTTCACACCTAATTATGCATCTTCTCAAAAAATCGACCGAAATAGCAGGGTCCTTATCCTGCCACAAGATTTCTATAGTATTTTTTGTGTTTCTGCTACCTCTTTTGCGTACTTGAGTAAAATATCATGGAAATGCAGGGTTCTTATGCCTTATAGGTTCTCAACACTTCACCCCATCAATATTCTACATTCTTCCCCGCATCACTTTATCCATAGCGTAAATCTAGGGTACATCTCCTTCTTTTGTTTGTTGTAAGCATACGGGATCCTTGTGTTTCCGTAACCTCCTTTTTTGTGTTACTATGTGCCTTTAGGAAGCATAGGGGTACCATCATTTTGTTATGTTAGGTACATTTTGTATGACCCCGCACTTCTAGATCAATTATGAATTCATTCAATCAACCGCAGCGTAAAGTCGGGGGCTTGTGATTTTCCCTTTTACCTCATTGGCATTTTACCATACCCCACATTCGCGGTCCTTTCCCTTCACTCGTCAATACTTTAGTAGAAACCTGGGGAGAAACAATATCCCATTTTATATGTGACCCTGCCTTTCCACAACCTTTCAACATTATAAGTGGTTGAGCAAAACCATGGGGTAATTTTTTTTTGTTAGGGGGGTTTGAACAAGTTGCTAATATGGAAGATGATAGAATGCAGTTTTGTATAAACCTTTAAAATGGGCCTTTCCAAATAGATTTTCAGGGGAATCATTAGTTAAAATTTTAACATGGTTACTCTAAATTATCCAAATTTGAGAGTACTAACAATGGCTATAGTCGGGGATGTATTGTAGGATTTGAGAAATACAAATCCACAAAACGCCAAGAATACCTACATGCAAGAAACCTGTTACAAGAGAGAAGCGGGAAGGAGGAAAAAGCAAAACTCAGAATTACTCAAAAATAGTGAGAGCAAAATTATATTCCAAGTTATTGAAAAAAGAATTACAAGATTCAACCTATAAAGGTGAACAAAACCCTAAAGCCTAAAAAATCTAGGTTGCACATTAATAATTAATTATTAATGCACCTAAGAGAAAGCTTAAGCACTAAAGAGTAATAACTTAACTAATTAAATCAACATGATTTAATTAATAAGAAAACTAAAGATTACTCTAACAC
>MU225343.1:811635-868356 GCA_018584345.1 Thuja plicata
CTAGCCCGCCCCCCCGCCCCCATGAGAGAGGGATGAGACACCAAAGTCCCCCTCAGAATGAAGAAACTCCTGTCACAATGGTAGATGCCTAATGTAAAATCCAAAAGGAGATCCTGAATTGGCAAATGATATTCCTCCCCTTGGGAAGAAACAGATCCAAAGGACGATATCGAAGAAACCTTGTGAAGAGTGATGAACCAATCTGACTTAAGATGTGTGCCATGATTGGATGCTGAAGAATCTCACTATCTGAATTGAAACAAATTATGCCAAATCCAAACTGATGTGGAGAATCCTAAAATCCAACCACTAAATGCACTGATAATGGTGGGCGAACAGTTATAACTTGACTATCAAGGTAGAGGAGATTAATGTCCTCAAAATAATCCTCCAAATCTGCAATATAAGACTCAACAAACAAGAAGGAGATGTCTGCAATATAAGATTCTAAAGTAGCTATGTTTGGAAGGTGAATGATGCCATGTTGCACAAAATCAGGAACAACAAGAGATGTTGGTGAAGTCTTGATCAGAAGAGTAGGAATTGTGAGACAAGCCTCTAATCCATCAGAAGATGTAAGGGTGTCTAAATACTCAAGCTCCTCTAAAGTATCATGATCAAAGGGTTTATTATCTCTCTAAGCAATGGGTATGAGACAATCTAAAGCAAGATTCTCTGGGAATGGAGAGAGATCAGGGTCTCCATAGATCTCCCAAAGACATGTCCAAAGTGGGTGAGGACAATCAATGTCTTATATATCCAACACAATGTCACGGTCAACACTAGACAATATAAGTCCCACTATATGATCTCTTATAATATCACATGCTAATTTTCCCTTTGAAGTGGTTGGTTTAGGTATGAGATCATACAAATAAGGCAAAAAATAAGCCACCTACAATGTGTAAGTATACCCTTTGCCAATGACTCATAATTACCCGGTCCAAAATAACAACTGAAGGGTGAGTAGAAAAACCCATAATAGCTCTTTTAAATTAAAAAAACTGAGAAATTTGACCTTACTACATTTAGATAAAAAATTGGTGTAGTGAGGAGGGAAACATAAGCTACAACTTTGACACTGAAAATAGGTACGCAAACAACCAAATTTGCATACTAAACCCGTACAAGGAAAATCGGCTCGAAAAGAGATTTCTAACGGTATATGGCACTTCAAATTTTGACCCCGTATGCTCAAGCTAAGGCCAAAACACTGAAGGTTGTCTTTTTTGAAGAAGTGTCAAACTTGTGTGACGATTTAATGATTGTCAATTTTAATCACCATCTGTGACCTGCGACCACTGACATCACTGCCTGCATATGCGTACCTTATTGCACATGAGGGTACTTTTTAAAAGATATGTACCTTTTCCTTTGTTTATAACAAGATTTTTTAAACAAATATTTGGAAATATTGTTTTTTTCTGAAAAAAAAAACTTTATGAAAAAAATAAAATTTGCTGTTTTTTTAATTTTTGAACATTTTTTTCTTGAAAAATGTGCCCAAACAGCCCCGGAGGCCAATTTTTTTCTCCAGAGGCACAATAGGCCAAATATGTCATGCCTTATATCAAAATAGGGGTTTTTGGGCCTTCTGGACTCATCTGTGATGTCAGTTTTTGTCCAAAGTGCTCCAAAAAAACTCTATCCCCAGATTGATGATAAAACCCCTAAAAAAGTTAAGGTTTTCTCCTTTGAATCACTGCTTCAGAAAACACCAAAATGGGCAGCAACAATACGACTCTGATACCATGTAGCATTTGAGAAATACAAATCCATAGAATGCCAAGAATACCTGCATGCAAGAAACCTATTATAAGAGAGAAGTAGGAAGGAGGAATAACTTAGAATTACTCAAAAATGGTGAGAGCAAAATTATATTTCAAGTTATTGAAAAAAGAATTACAAGATTCAGCCTATAAAGGCGAACAAAACCCTAAAGCCTAAAAAAGATAGGTTGCACATTAATAATTAATGAAATAATTAGTTATTAATGCACCTAAGAGAAAGTTTAAGCACTAAAGAGTAATAACTTAACTAATTAAATCACCATGATTTAATTAATAAGCAAATTAAAGATTACTCTAACATGTATGTATCCTGTGGGCATAGCAAGATCTCAAATCTCTGGAAAGAAAACCAAACAACTAAAAAATACACAATGTACATGCAAGAAAATAAAAATGCTACCTCTACATTGGTGATTCCGAAATTCCAAACAAATAGAACCAATGTTCCAAACCCCACACTTTTGATCATCATTGTATAACAACCTAATCAAGCTGATACATTCATCAAAAGGCACATGACCACACTCACTATACTTTCCATCATTCAATATGCTCTTATAATTAGCCATGTGAGCATATTCTTTATCATCCTTAATCCTACCATCAAGGATTATCTCATTACCACACTTCTAAAAAAAATCATCCCACTGGACTAGGAGATGAAATATACTCATATTCAATTACATAATTGATATCATCATAATTCTCCTCAACATTAGTTTGCACAATCAAAGCGCATTCATCATTGCCTTGCTGATATGAACTAGGGAGAAAGCTACCATGCTTATGAAAAGAAAAAAAAAATCATATTCTGGCTCATTGTACGATTACATCTTATCATATTAATAAACATACTCACTGTGATATTCAACCTTTCCCATGTGTTCATTATTTTGGGCAATCTTTGAACATAAGGTATCAACATATCTAATATCCCACTCTTGCAAAAATGAACACATCTCTATCTCAAATAAAATTTTTGAGGTAGATTCTAGACCTTCATTCATGTCCACATGGAAAGCTTCAAAATGGGTCTCAAACAAATCTAAGGGTGGTCCATTGCAAATTTCTTCATGGCACATATCTTACTGATATGAATCTTTGTTATATGAAATATTACCAGCATCACCAACTTCAACTTGACAAGACATTATCTCTATACAATCAACAACACTTACGTACTTTGTATCATTACTACAATTCATGTCAATATCTTCCATGCTCGCATAAAACATGAACACTTCCATCTCTAGTTCAAGTATATAATCAGATTTTATTTCCATGACATATGAGACATCTTTAAGAAAAATCTCAAAAATGGGCTCATTCAAATATGAATCAATGTGTTCATACAAAATTTTATCTTCAGGAACATCCATATATTCAGATTCATGACTAAGATCCATTTCAGTGGTGTCAAAATAAATCACGGAACACCCGTGCTTTGCAACACTCCCTACTAGATCAATTGATTTATCCAAGTCTAAATTTTGAAACCTCTTGATCAACATACCCTTTAGAGTCATAGAAACCCTGCATTTATACTGTCATAAACTCTTGATTAATGTTATCAACATGATGCAGATCTAAAATGATTATTAATGAACAATAATTTCCAAGAGTTTTCATATAATTATCATCCTCGTGCAAAGTAAATAATTACATCTGTGTTCTATTCACATCATCTTGTACAACGAAATGACATTCATGAGGATCATTTTCATAACTTGGGACAGCATAAAAAATAAAACTCCCCACTTTCATTCTCAATATCAATAATGGTATCAACATCATGTGAGTCATTTTCATGCTCATAAGTATCGAAGACTTCCAAATTAGACTCAGAAAGGGTTTCATGAACATTAAGACAACAAGCATCATTCAACACCTTTAGGTATAGATGTAAACTCCAAAGCATTGTAACCGTCTTCAGATGAAACCTCGGGATGAATTTCATCACATGTTTTCTCATTTGTTAATGGAAGTATCCTTTTACTATCATCAACATATGTAGTCTCTTTATTTGGACTGATATCATTGTATAGTTGCCCTTAAACTTGACTTGATGAAGTATCTTTACTATTTGTAAACCTCATTGCTTCAAATTTAATCAAATCTTTTATATGCATTATGGAATCACTCGTATATGTATACTGTTGATGAAGCCTTTGAGGCTCAATTTGATTTTCATTGTTGGATGATACATTATTATGACCAACAAGCTCTCATTCACTTGAAATGATCATTTTAGGAACACATATTTTAGAAGGTTGTTCATATGTATAATCTTGAGTAGGTACATGAGGTAAATCTGCATTTTGATACATGTCAAATGTACCCATGTTAACTTCACTACCTTGTGGCTCAGTTAATGCATTTGAAAAAACATTATCAACACTTTGATATGAAACCTAATTTGGGATAACAAGCTAGTCAATATTTTGAAGATTATTTACAACCTTTGAACTGCATGTTTCACTTGCAAAAAAAGCATTGTTGATAAGCTTAAGTCTTCTTATCATTCCATACTTTGAAACCATCTCAATGTTCATTGAAATTTGGAATGCCCCATGCAAACTAGATGGATCTTCATTCCTCAATATGTATCTCATCTTTTTGTCAAATGACCTTAATTATATAATCAATGCCATTGTATCTTAATGCCTACAATTATCAGGAACTTTCTTCAATGCCCTCACAAATCTAAAATTAAACTCGGGAACCAACCCATCTTGTTTGACATGAATATCCATGAATTCACTGAGAATCGAGAACGCACAAATTTTATCACCAAATTACTCTATAAAGATTAATTTGAACTCATCGCATGAGTTGATTGTACATATTATCAAATTTGAGAACACTCTCTTGTATCTTCCTCTAATGACTGTACAAATTTTTTTATGACTACATCTTCATGTTCTACTTCATATTCCTCAAAGAAATTTGCAAGTGATTTGAAGCATAGTCATATTTTTGTCCAATGAATTTAGGTAGTTTATCCCCGATTTCTAGATGTATAAAATTAGGGTAACCAAGGATATGACTGAAATTTATAGGCTTATAATTTTGAATACTAAAGTTTCTTATATTACATAGTTGTGTCTGCTCACCAAGTGTGGACACACTTGTAAATATATAGTGTTGAAATGTTTCACAGTACATTTTCACTTGCTTTCACAAGTATATGATATTCACCTTTAATCTGTAACTATGTTTGATAAATTATTTCAATGAATTTGCATACTACAACAAAACATACGAGTTTAAGTTCACAACAGATAAGCATGCAAACAAATTCTAACACTTCCCTCTCGACTAGTGTTGATTTCACTAAATAGGGAAACTACTTTGCTCATAAATTATTTTTCAGATTTGACAGTGTTCATTTGAAACTTTTTGGAAATACCTAGAACTTTTATATCAACAATTGAACTTTGTAGATATGGAGATTCCTTCAAATCTTCAACAGGTTCTTTATCAAATTCGTCACCTCCTTGCAGAGGAAATTTTCAAACAACATGAATTCATTTGAAATATATATACATTCTAGGTTTCTCCCAACAACAGAGTCACACACTATCCTTCAAACTTGTTGTAATTAAAAATTTTATAGGCTGATATTATAGATTTGAAATAAATTCAAGATTCTTAGCACCTCTCGACTCTAACTCACAATAAATTTAAAATTAGCTTCCCTAGTATATTTGTCATTTTGTTGATTTCTTCAATTGACGATAAAGATAACCTAAAGATTATCCATCTCTTATCGCTAGGTATCTTGAGTTAATGGCCAACTGATAATAATCAGTCAAAAGACTAATTCTCCTACAATTTTGGCCCTACAAGACCTAGGGGGTAATCCTTTGTAACATTTATGGATATTAGTTGCTTTAATACAAATATTACAACTCAACATATGGTTCTCAAATTAATGGACAAGAATACACATGGGTTTCTTACAAAATGACATTGTTCCAATTTAATGCTTTGGAAATGTAGTTGAGAGTGAAAATAACTTGGACCTACACCTAATAACACAAAGTATAAGGTGATTCAAATTTTTGAGTTTTTACTAAAGATTTAAATAGTCATGTATAAATCAGTACCTTATTTTGGATTACAGAGTCGAATATCATGTTACAATGAATTCCCACAAACATTTTAGGCAAGAATCATCAAGAATGCAGTCTGTTAATTCTTGAAATTAACAAATCCCTCTCATATTGGTTTAAATTTTTTACCTAATTATCCATATCACATACATTAATTACTATTGTTTATACACAGTAATTTAACTCCATCCTTAAAGGAGAGCAAATGGATAAACAATACAAATTACAGAAACATGCAAAAACACATTAAAAAAAACTCCCAGTTTATTAAATTCAAACAATTGATGTATATTTATGGAGATAATTTATCACCAATTATATCATTATGCTTACAATGAGACACCTATATTTATCAAAATGAAATACAATTGTATTTGATCCCTTTCTCCATATCCTAATATTTTCCTATGCACGTGCTAATTCTACCCAGATTTTCAGCACTCTTTTGCTCCACCTTGGAATCCCTTTTATAAGAAATAAGGGATGCTACAAGCTATATACCAACAAACCCTAATACCATATTGTAACTACCACTGATTATTTGAAGAGAGTTGTCCATTAGAGATGATTTCCCACCATTTTTCTTTGTAGTGTAGTTGTTGTGTTGGTTCGCTGGTAGTTCCTAAGTTAAAAAAACTTATTGAACCCACGAGATCTGCGAGCCATGCCACCATCGCACTTGGATAATAAATGTTAGAGAGAAGCCACAAATATAATATTTGCAATCTCATGCTCCTTAGGGAAGTCTATGGATTATTAATTCTCATCTTTTGCCTTCACTGAATGATAAGCTTTCGATGAGTCTCAGAGGGTGCAAAATATCTGTGAGTCCTCATTTCTTGGTCATTCAACCAGGCCTTCTAATGCAATATACAATGAAAGGTATATTGAGAGGCATAAAATAGAGATAGTTATCATTTATGAGAGACAGACAAAGCCTAATCTTGCACTTGAAACTTTTGATATATCTATATTTGCCTTTGAACCTTTTGATATCTCTATAACTGCAAACTAAATCCTCCTAATTCTGACCATAGTATTTGCATATCTCCTGCAACATCTTTAACATCAACCACATCTCTCTCTTCATGGATAACCTCATATTAACCACACAACAAAAAATATAACTTTGAATGGAAAACTCATGCGGCCCCATAGGGTATTTATCCTTTTTCTTCTAAAGATTTTCCCTCTGGATTTTTTGACCTTACCAATTAATGAAACAATATTCTATTATTCTTGATGTAATATGCACTCAACAAGTCTTACAGAAAGATTTCAAACCTGCCAAATCTCTGTTATAATGAAGCTCAATCTGATATTCAAAATGCTTTTTCCAGTTGAATGCATTAACTCATGCCCTGACTGATTGGAAATCTCTCTATAATTCAGTCTGTAAGTGTCATTTCATAATTGGGATTCTCAATCCTTCATTACGCCTTCAAAATGTATCGTCAAATCCCCTTTAAGTTAAACACCTGGCAATATCCTGCTTATGTGGTGCCACATGTCATCACTTGATATACTTGACTACTCATGAACCTCTTCATTGAAATACATCTGGAACACCCTGTTATTCCATTAAAAAACTGATCAACAATGACTAACTCTCACGAAAATGCAGGATCTTGAATATCTCAACTTCAATACACACCCCGTGCTTCCGTTGTTCATCTAGTCTACTATTTTCTCCTCTAGCGGAACATTGTGGTATGTATCTTCTTTCCACATTCATATATTATGAGAACCTTAGGCTTCCGCACCTTATTATGCATCTTCTCAAAAAACCAAGCGAAACAATGGGGTCTGTGTCCTGCCACAAGCTTTCTATAGTTTTTTTTGCATTTTTGCTACCTCCTTTTGTGTACTTAAGTAAAACTGCACGAAAATTTAGGGTTCTTACACCTCACAAGCTCTCAAAAATTCTCCCCACTAGTATGCTATATTCTTCCTTGCATCACGTTATGCATACCAAAAGCAGAGGGTACATCTCCTTATTTTGTTTGTTCTTAGCATACGAGAGCCTCGTATTTTTGCAACCTACTTTTTTTGTGTTATCATGTGCCCCGAGGAAACACGGAGGTATGATTGTTCTTATGTCTTAGGAACATTTCGCATGACCCCACACTTCCGCAACAATTCTGAATTCATTCAATCAATCGAAGAGTAAATTCGGGGCCCACTACTTTGCCCTTTTTCCTTGTTGACATTTTACCATATCCCGCATTTTCACAGTCTTTTCCCTTTGCTCATCAATACTTAAGAAGAAACCTGGGGACAAGTAATATCCCATTTTATATGTGACCCCTCCTTTTCGCATCTTTCCTTGCAACTTAATAAGTGGTCGAGCAGAACCATGGGCTAATTTCTTCTTGTCAAGGGGGTTTCAACAATTTGCCAATATGAAAGATGATAGAATATAGTTTTGTATAAACCTTTAAAATTGGCCTTTCCAAATAGCTTTTAAGGGGAATCAGTAGTCAAGATTTTAATATGATCACTCTAAATTTATCCATATACGAGATTACAAACAGTGGCTCTAGTTGGGGAGGTATGCCCCCCATGGGAACAACAATATCTCAGATCTATTGAAAGAAGACCAAACAACTGGAAAATACACCTTATTCACACAATGTACATGGAAGAAAATAAAAACACTACCTTTACACTGGTGGTCCCGGAATTCCAAACAAATAGAACCGTTGTTTCATAACCCCACATCTCTGACCATCATTGTATAACAACCTAATCAAGCTGAAACATTCATCAAAAGGCACATTAACACAATCACTGTACTTGTCATAATTTAGTATGCTCTTATAATTAACCACGCGAGCATATTATTTATCATCCTTAATTCTATCATCAAGGATTAGCTCATTACACAACTTCTGAATAATTTTAGCCCACTGGACTGAGAGATGAAAATACTCTTATTTGATTACATAATTGATGTCATCAAATTTTTCCTCAACATTAGTTTGTACAATCAAAGTGCATTCATCATTGCCTTGCTAATATGAATAAGGAGAAAGCTATCATGCTTATTAAAAGAATAAATTTCATATTTTGGCACACTGTATGATTGCATCTTATCATACTTATAAACATAATCACTGTGATATTCAACCTTTCCCATGTGTTTATTATTTTGAGAAATCTATAAACATAAGGTATCAACATCTCTAATATTCCACTCTTGCAAAAATGAACACATCTCTAGCTCAAATAGAAATTATGAGGCAGATTCCAGACCTTCATTCATGTCCACATGGAAAGCTTCAAAACGGGACTCAAACAAATCTAAGGGTGATCCATTTCAAAGTTCTTCATGGCACATATCTTACTGATATGAATCTCTGCGCACTATATGAACCATTACCAACATCACTGACTTCAACTTGACAAGATATTAGCTCCATGCAATTAACAACACTTATGTCCTTTGTATCATTACTATAGTTCATGTCAATATCTTCCTTGCTCATATCAAACATGGACACTTCCATCTTTGGTTCTAGTGCATAATCAGATTTTATTTCCATGTCATATGAGATATCTTCATGATAACTCTAAAAAATGGGTTCATACAAATTTGAATCAATGTTTTCATACAAACTTTTATCTTTAGGAACAACTATATATTCATATTCAGTGCTAAGATCCATTTCAGTGGCATCAAATCAATCACGGAACTCTCATGATTTTCAACACTCTCCACTTGATCAATTGATTTATCCAAGTTTGAATTATGAAACCTCTTGATAAACATACCCTTTAGAGTCACCAAAACCTTCCCTTGATACTGTCATAAACTCTTGATTAATGTTATCGACACAATGCATATCTGAAACGTTTATTAATGAACAAACATTGTCAAGAATTTTCGTATCAATATCATCCTCATGCAAAGTAAATGATTACATATTTGCTCTATTCACATAATCTTGTACAACAAAATGACATTCATCAAGATCATTTTCATTACTTGGGATAGCATAAAAAAACTCCTCACTTTCATTCTTAGCATCAACAATGGTATCAACATCATGTGAGTCATTTTCATGCTCATAAGTATCAAATACTTCCAAATCAGGCTTAGAAAGGGTTTCATGAACATTAAGACAACAAGCATCATTGGGCACCTTAGGCATAGATGTAAACTCCAAAGCATTGTAACTATCATCAGATGAAACCTCAAGATCAATTTCATCACATGTTTTCTCATTTTTTAATGGAAGTATCCTTTTACTATCATCAACATATGTAACCTCTTCACTTGGACGGATATCACTGTATGGATGCCCCTCAACTTCTCCATATGAAGTATCTTTACTATTTGTAAACTTTATTGCTTCAATGTTAATCAAATCTTGTATATGAATCATGGAATCACTTGTATTTGTATACTGTTGATGAAGGCTCTGAGGCTCAATCTGATTTTCAATATTAGATTGTACATTATTAAGACCAGCAAGCTCACATTCACTTGAAATGATCCTTTTAGAGACACATATTTTAGAAGGCTTATCATATGTATAATCTTGAGTAGGTCAGGTAAATCTGCATTTTGATACATGTCCAATGTACCCATGTGAACTTCACTATCTTGTGGCTCAGTTAATGCATTTGAAAAAAATATTATCAACACTTTGATATGAAACCAAATTTGGGACAACAATTTGCTCAATATTTTTAATGTTATTTATAACCTCTAAACTGCATGTTTCACTTGCAAATAAAGCCTTATTGATAGGCTTAAGTATTCTTATCATTCCATACTTCGAAACCATCTCAATGTTCATTAAAATTTGGAATGCCTCATGCAAATTGGATGGATCTTAATTGTTTAGTCTATGGCTCATCTTTTTGTCAAAATACCCTAAGTATACAATCAGTGCTATTGTATCCTGAGGCCTACACTTCTCAAGAACTTTCTTCAACGCCCTCATGTAAATCTAAAATTAAACTCAGGAGCCAACTCTTCTTTTTTGACCTGAATATCCGTGAATTTGTTGAGAACCAATAACTCATAAATTTTATCACCAAATTGCTATATAAAGGTTAATTTGAACTCATCTCGTGAGCTTATTGAACATATCAACAAATTTGAGAACCACTCACTTGCATCTTCCTTGAATGACTATACAAAAAATTATATGACCACATCTTCATGTTCTACTTCATAATCCTAAAGAAAATTTGCAAACAATTGAAACTGCTTTAAAGAAGACTCATATTATTTTCTATTGAATTTGGGTAGTTTATCCTTGATCTCTAGATGTATAACATTAGGGTAACCAGGGATATGACTGAATTCTATAGGCTTATATTTCTGAATACTAAAGTTTCTTCTATTACATAGTTGTGACTGCTCACCAAGCGTGGTCACACTTGGAAATATACAGAGGTGAAATGTTTCACATTACATTTTCATTTGCTTTCACAAGTATATGATATTCACCTTTGATCTATATTTATGTTTGATAAATTATTTCAATGAATTTGCATATAACATATGAGATGAAGTTTACAATATATAGTATGCAAACAAATTCTAACACTTCCCTCTTGACTAGTGCTGATTTCATTAAATAGGGACTTTGCTCAAAATTTATTTTAAGATTTGACATTATTCATTTGAAACTTTTTGAAAATACCTGGAACTTTTATATCAGTAATTGAACTTTGTATATTTGGAGATTCCTTCAAATCTTCAACAGGTTCTTTATAAGAGTCACCACCTCCTTGCAAGTGAAATTTTCAAACACAAGGAAGCCATTTGAAGTACGTATACATTATGGGTTTTTCCCAATAGCAGAGCTACACGCTCTCCTTCAAACTTGTTGCAATAAAAACAATTCTAAGCTGAGATTACAGATCTTAAATAAATTCTAGATTCTTAGTGCCTCTTTACTCTAACTCATAATAGATTTAACATTAGCTACCCCAGTAGAGTCACCATTTTGTTTTTTTCCTCCAACTAATGTTCAAGACAACCTAAAGATTAACCTTCTCATATCAGTGGGTATCTTGAGTTAGTGGCCAATTGAAAAGAATCGGTCAAAAGACTGAGTCTCCTACACTCTAGGCTCTGCAAGACCTAGGGGGTAACCCTTTGTAACATTTATGAATATTATATACTTTAATACAAATATTACAACTAAATAGATGGTTCTCAACTAAATGGACCAGAATACACATGGGTTTCTTCATAATTGGCACTATTCCAATTTAATGCTTTGAAAATGTATCTGAGAGTGAAAATAACTTAGACCTACACCTAATAACACAAAGTATAAGGTGATTCAAAATTTTGAGTTGTTACAAAATGTTTAAATAGACATGTATAGATCAATACCTTATTTTGTGTTACATATTCAAATATCAGGTTACATTGAAATCCCACAAACATTTAAGTTGTAGGCCTTTCCAAATGGATAAATAACTCAGTTCAACTCCTCTACTCATAGACTGGTCATCTTAATTGAGAAACTATCTTTGTTGTTGTAAGGTTCATCTAATATGTCAACCCAGGGTCATGAACTTGAAATGGTTATGCACAATATATGCACTAAGTCTCCATTGAGGCCATGTTAACTATTGCTGGAAAGATAAGTAATACACAAAAAATAGATGCTTGAAAGTAAACCTATTTGGTTAGCAACTACTTAAGTATGAATAGCAGTGAAAACACATTACAAAAACCATGTTCAGGTCTATCAAGTAGGAAACTACTCTGCTTGCTTTGGCTGAGGAACATACATAGGAATTGTTTCCTAGTGCAACAGGAATAGACAAACGACTCAACAACTATGAAAACTGGAAATAAACAACAAAATGCAAATGATCACTCACAAAGTGGACCCCCTTAGGTGAGTGGATCCAAGTTTTTCAACACACTATAAACTCACAATAACCATTTCTTTATTCATATAACAGAAATTGATTATACATAATACTAGAAATTGTGAAAACTATATTGTTGAGAATAGTTACAACACCATTAATGTACAGTTTGTCTAATCTCCTAGCTAACCTCCAAAGAGGATTCAACACCTTATTTAAACTAAAACTTCACAAATAATCGACTAACTAACTAAGTAATCACCTCAGCAAAATAGATGGGTGCAATTATTACATTGAAAGCAAAAAGGAGAAATTATCTCAACAATAAAGAAACAATTTTCTTCTTATCTGTGGGAGAGAATATAAGACAAGTACCCCCTAGATTTTCTCCGTGTTAAAACACCACTAACTACTTCAGCTAGAACATGGATCAATCAGTTAAGCCATCAAATGAGTCTTCAACACTATCCTCCTTGCTGCTCTCGATTGTATGACTTGGTCCAAGAACCGATGAAACACATTTAAGTGTTAGCTTGACCATTCTTCCCTGTTCATCTATTCATGCAACGAAAGGTTAGGAGCACAAAAACATGGAGATATATCCTTTCCACATTTCACACATTTATTAAACTTCAGGTTTCATTAATGTGGATATATCACATGGCTGCAGGAAAAATAGACTACTTGGCTGCAGGAAACCTATTATGCCTCAATTATTAAAAAAGTAGTAATATAAAGATAACCATGGTTTAAAATATCAAGTATTTCATCCCAAAATTATTGAAGTCTGCATGTCATATGTTCGTTATATACTATTTTAAAAGACATAAAACTATTAAAATCAAAGTCTTTAAACACCCATAAACCCTATAAAACTTCCAAGCAAAACAAGAGAATCTAGAACAAAATAGGTTGTTATTTCAACCCATCATTTCGCCAACCAAAATTCTTGTTGGTCCTCCAGCAAGGGAGAAATTTGTGATCCTTGCATTCATTTTGAAGTCACGGGTTGATCCTCCTCCTTCTCCAGTTTTGGTCAAATTCCAGTAGTATCCTTTGTTTTTCTGTAGCTTTTCCCATCTGGACCTTTCTGACTCTATATCATATGTACATTCCCATCACCTTTCATTTTGAGAAGTGGCCAAAGTAGAAGTGGGGGCTAGAATGTGAGCGGAAGCCATCGTTCTTTCTTTTTGCGGGCCAATTGTATATACATGGGTGTTCTTTTGGTCTTCCCGTGGGAAATTTTCTCCTATTGGCTCTTCTGGTATCTCATCCTCTCCTTGATAGGTATTTAAACCATCACCCTCTTCCATAGACTTAGAAGATTCAACATTAATATAAGCACTACCTTTTTCTGTCTGAGTCTTCTTCTGAGGTTTCTCTTTCAACCTATGACTTCTTCTCGTAGGTGTCTCCTTACTAACCTCAGAGGACTTTACTTTGCTAGATTTCCTTGGAGGTTTCTTTATATCTGCAGTGGTTGTAGGAGGGTCTTTTATAATAGCCCTTTTCCTTTTATAATTAGGAGAGGTCTTTACAATATCTTGTTTTTCTACTCTTTCCTCTTTTGGTTCGATCTCCCTCTCCTCCCCTTTATTTTTCTTTGTTGCAGACCTAGCCCTCACATAACTTTGTGGAGAGCTCTCAACATTAGGACTTGGTAGGGTGTGTTCTATATTAATGGAGGAGGTTTTTGATGTATGAGGTTCAACTGTAGGAGGTGCTTCAGGTTGTACCCTTGAGGATGATGGTTCTTCCCTAACTTTAAAGGTTCCCTTAGGTAAACTAACCCTATGGGTTAAAGGTTGTCTGTTAGGACCTACATTCTTTAATGTGAACCTCCTAACAATTTAAAACTCTTTCCAGGACATATTGGAGGCTTCATTCGATGCACTTTCTACCAAAAGTTTTATCAAACAGTGGTGTGATACAAAGTTAAGCTTACCTTTTTTAAATTCACTGGCATTGTGCATGAGCAGATTGTATAAAATATTGGGAACATTCATCCTTTGGCCATGCGTATATGACTGAGAAAATTAAAGTGAAAAGAATGAAGACATGGTTGTCTGCCTTCACAAGTTAGGTATTTCATCACGTGCACAACTATTTTACAGTGCTAACAATTATTAACAGATCAGAGATAAATAAAGCCTTCACAAGTTAGGTATTTCATCATGTGCACAACTATTAATAGATAAGAGATAAATAAGGCCTAAAACACTTGCACAAACCTGAACGAAGCCTGGGAACCATGGGAGTTTTTTTTACAGTGCTAACAAATTCTTTAACTGTAGCACTAGACATTCACTTGTGATTCAATTCCTCTAATATTCGACAAAAATAAACCCACAACTTCAATGTAATATTAAGACTTACTAAAATATTATACAATTCACAACAGTAATAGTCTTTCTCAATAATATTCAAGCATATAAGACTTGGACGTCATTATAATACATAATTAAGGCCCATGTATATTTAAGCTTGATACATATCAAAATTAAATTCCATCAGCTCCATATAATATCAAATGCCCAAATTATGAGTAAAGACTTCCCATATTGCTTATTTCATGACAACTTACAAATATTTTGCATAAAAATATATCCTTATTTCCTCAATTTGATGCAAAGGATATATCAACCATAAAAATTAGAATAAAATATTAGGTATCAAAAAACTTCCAATTCTTAAATACCTTCATTCTGTTACTCATGAAACCTCACAATATAACAGTTAAACCAACTCTAATACCACCAAAATACTCCCTATATATATTTGCTTTAAATTTTATGAAATATTCTACGGGAATTTAATAAAATAAATGCAAGAAAATAGATTTTTATTCATCCACGGACTATATTAAAAAAACTACAATATCAGACTGAAATAAAGATCTAAAATATGAATATTGCCATCAAAATAGATAAATCATTACAATCTTATATTCCAAACAGTTGTGAAATAACTTTATCACTGCAAGTTTATCCTCATATGAAGACTTCACAAATTTTCCCACCTATGAACTCTATTGCGAATCCACTAAGAAATGAATTGGGTTTCCATCCAATCCACCAAGAAATCTTGAAGGTTTTCGTCCTCGAGTTTTAAAACTAAAAGCTAGAAGCTCCCAAAATTCTCCAAGAGAATATAGTAAACCGAGCATGCTCTAAATAATTCCCTCCTTGCACTTTTATAACATTCTCCAAAAAACTCTTGGCATTCCAACAGCTTGTCTCTTGACATTTTGTTTCTTTGTCTTTTAATTTGAAATAAAGTGACTTTTTATTTTATAATTTTGGGTGACATAAAGAGTCACTTTAATTTCTATATTAAATAATTTAATTAAGTTGTTGTTATATTTCAACAACTTAAATTATTTAATATTTTAATTAATTTCCAATGTCCCAAAAAAGGGACTTCTAATGTCCCCAAAAAGGGACATTGCATGTGACCCCTTCATCTTCAATCTTTATACGTCAAACTTTCATTCCACCTTTTGATTCATTGTATAATATCATGCTTAAGTTAATTAATGCTAATGCCTTGAAACTTACTCCTGTCAGGCCTGTAAATACCTTTAAACCCTTCTCAACTTCTTTTGTCAATACCATTGTCAAACTAGCCATAATATTGAAAGTTTTATATGTTGAAACATGTTATCCAAGACCTTATTGATTTTAATACCATAACTGTGGACGTTGTCAATGACAAAGGAAATAAAACTGTAGCACCTCCTAATCAAAACCTACAAATCTTCACTAATCCCTTGCCTCCTTGTGTCACCTATGGTATTAAGCCCAAGAAACTTGAAAACATCAAAGCTAATGACATGTGTGATGAATCCAACAATATTATGAGTCTTATTGAACAACTTAAACCTAAGCATTAACCTTACATTATCTTTGATTCCAAGGAAATTATTCAGGCACTTGATGCACCCCTATACATTACTATGAAAATTAAAGGAACACTCTCACGAGGAGAACTCATTGATCCAGTATTGTTGAGAATGTTATTACCAAATAACATCTATTTGTACGACAGTTGCATCGAGACATGTGACAAATCCAATCTCATGATTAAGACGCATGATGATTTTTCTTGACTAGAATCAATCTTCTCATTGAGGTTGGGTTTAAGTGCTTAGATGTTATCTTTGTCACTATCCTTACCTTCGACCATTTTTGTGTGAAGTTGGGACATCCCTGGCTCAAATCCATGAAAGTTATACCTTCTATCATTCATAAGTGTTTGCAAACCTAATCAAGCCCGACCGCAAGCCCTGGATGTACAAAACTAACCAATGTGATATCAATGGAACACTTATTCATGAATACAAAATAATGAAATTAAACAAAGATATACCCATATGCATTCAATAAATGCTTGATTAATTTGTTCTCCTATCCTTTGAGATCTTGTGTGAAGGTGGATTGCTCTCAAAGTTTCAAGCACGTGCACAAGAAGATATATAAAGGAATGAAGTGTGGTTGATTGATGCATGTAATAGCTATGGAGATGATATAGTGATAACAAAGGATATCAAAGATCAAAAGTATGTAAGAAATAACAAATTCACAATAACAACAGGTGTTAGCATGAGGTTTCAAATGAGAGGAGAAAATATTTTTTTATAGAAGTCCTCGTGAAAACTAAGGGTAGATATTAAGAGGTGAATAAATGGGTGATTAAGATTAGAGAGAAGGAAATGATAACACGAGGGACATGAGAACAAAGGAGATTAATAGGTCAATGCAAATGGAGGGATGAGATTGAGCGGTAGGTAGAAGATATTGATTGTTCGCATTACATCACAAGATGCATTGAATCTAGACATGTTGGAGACGGGAAGAGTGGATAAGTCAAACGAAGAGACAAGTGTCATCTATCACATGCATAGGGATTGAGGGTTGATCCATGTTAGTGAAGATGATTGGTGAGAATCATAAACAAGAAGATAATGAGATAATTAAGTAAATGAAGGTATTTATTTAATTAATAGTAGAAAGGAAATGGAAATGGATAAATAAATAAATAAATAATTATTTAAACATGGGATAGAAAAGGTTATTTAATCAGCTCCGCTATTGGAGGCATATTGCTAGCAGTCACATCGCTTGTGATGCCCAAATCAAAGCCAAATTTCATTGGCTTAAGGTGGGGGACTGTGCTTCCAAAGAGTTATTTCTAGCTCCCCATGCTTCTCATTCGTCACCTGGAATTAAAAGAATTAAGGATGACCAAACGGTGCTCTATGAGCTACCAAAAATTCTTTAGGCATTTATTTGCCATTATGAGAAAGTTTTCACTACTTGGGAAGCCTCAATTGACTGAGATAAAGCCCTTCAAGATTGTATTGGTTCAGGCTTCCTGCCGCGAATCAAGCAGTGGAAATAGTTTTGACAGGTGGTGCTTTGCCTTTTCATCGTGTGGGGGCTTTGCCTCTGGGTGGTGTAGGCCCACTCACTAGTGGTGGCAATGACTGACTGACTTCTCGTGATGATGGTGGGTGACCCAAATCATCCAATTGGTTCCCCAAGATTGCATTGGCAAGCTTACCCACATGAGTGGACAAGGATAAAGAGGAGGCTGCTACTGAAGATAGGTGGTCCATTCCAAACATCACCCCACACCTCACATGTGTGGGGTATAAAGGATGATAAAGATCCTCCACCATCACCCTTTGGTGCTAATCTTGCTACATAAGTGACTTTTATTTGTATAATTTGCTTTGTTGGCTTTGCCCAATTTCCTGATCCAAGCTTTACTTCTGTGTATATTATTTTCCAGGCTCTGCCCGCTTGAGTCACGAAAAGTGATCTTATATCCCCTTGCTTTTTTTTTTGTGAATAATGTACTTTATTAAATATTAATGAAAACAATCACACAACTCATAAATTTTTTCAACCTACAATATAAGATTTGCCATTAAACTAAATGTTCTTTTACTTTTTAAAAAGATTTTAACTACTACTTATTATTATTTTTAAATCATGTATATAAAGACATCTAATATTTGAGACAATAAATAGACAAACTTGCTACGTAAGTTTCACAATAATAAACCCCAAAAGAGTAGTTGGGCTTAGTTATCATCGAGAGGATTTTCAAATATCTGAAAATTTACTAATCTCCATTGGTGTGTATGGCAAGACTCCTCAATCCCAAAATAAAATATTTGACAAAGAATGTTAAACCCTAATTTTAATTCCACCGCCTGTCTAGCTGTCAGAAACGAAATTCACCAAAACGCAATACGGGCGGAAAAATTATTCACCGGCTTTTCGTCTTATGCAGTATCGGATCCAAATGACTGAGGAATAATTTCTTCTATTTTCACTTTGCCCTACCAGTCACAATTTTAGAATCTCCTCTACATCAGTAACTCGTGATTTTACTGTGAAAACTCTGTGATTTTAAAAGGCTTGGAGTGTCGTAGCGCGGCAATTTCATTTCACTGGACTTTCATTATGAATTATAATATTTAGAGGAAATTTTCCGTTCATTGTAAAAGGAAAGGGCATATTGGAGTAATTGGAGTGCTGTGAGCTGTAATGTGAATAGAGGAAGGGTAGAATTTTGTGGAGGCATGGCTACTCACAGGCTTTGCTTAATCAGTCACACAGAAATTGTGCCTTATTTACCTCTGCTTCATCTTCCTTTATGCTTTGGGGCCAATTCGCAGGAACTTTCTTTGGTTGAAGATGGAGACAGTGAGTCGCGAGTTCGAGCCGCGGAGAGCTCTTCGGTAATGTCTGTAGCGAGCAAAATTGCAGAGCTTCTTAAAGCCACTGACGTCAGTTATTTGTGAGTCTTTCGTTTCCTGTGTTGTACTCTCTCGTTTTTTATTTCAACATATTTTGTCTCTTGTAGATATGATATTTCCACTGTCTGTGTAAAAGATAGGAGCGCTTCTGGTTGTAATTGTGTAAGAGTCTGATATTTTGTCTCACTGGCACGCTTTTTCAAATTTACCTACATATTTTATAGTTGCCGCTTATCCCCTTTGCTTTATGACGTTCGGGGTTTCGAGCTTGGGAAGGCTTCGGTTTATGATTTATGTTCTAATTTTAGCAAGTGCTTTGACATTTTAGGAATTAGAACTGTTGAGCACTTTTAAAATTCAGCTGACCTCACCAAAAGTAGTTTCCTCGAGCATGTTACGACAGCTTATTCGACAGCTTATTCGAAACGCCAGTTAAATAGGAAATCGCAGTTTATCCTGGAATTTTAAAAAACTAAACACATTTACATTATTTCTAAAGAGGAACATAATTATATTAGACGTTTTTTTGGTCGTAGGTGATATGTTGAGATGCAGGGTTTTATTTTGCGGCGAATTTTTTGATCGTGTGTCGTGTCATGTGTTTTTAATGTTGAAGACCACAGTCTTCTACTTTCGGCCTGCTTTAGTTTTCTAGTTATAGATGTAGATTGTTTAATCGACTAGATGTTGTAGATTGTTTAATCTTTTATTCGTCAATTAATTACAACCGGGTTGCCTCTTTGGAAGCTGAAAGACGTGCTTAATGTAAGAATCAGTGAGATATACAGATGTCTGTTCGAGCAATCGCTCCGTAAATTTCTCAATTCATCACGATTACAGTCTTCAACATTTGGCCATTTGGCGTGGCCCTTAGATGGCAATGGCATTCTTAAAGACAGGATCCCCGTCCCTTGTATCCATAGGGTTGGCGGGAAGGCAACATAGATAAGGGGACTTTTGGAGACCACATGATTTTTAGTCTTTTATCCTGCCCAGTAGTACTTCCTTTTAATTAATCACTAAACCGCCAGCGGTCCAGGGAGAGAAGTGTCTGGCTAACAAATGCTCTTGCAAGTGGGTGTTAGCATCCAGTCTCGGCCACTTGCCATACTTGGAAGCAAAGAATGAAGAGATATCTTTGGTAGCCGTAGAGCACTTATTGGAATGTTCAGCAGGGATATTGATTGACTTTCATTCTTGGAAGTTCTAGAGATTTTTTTCCCGCCTCTAAGAAACAACCATATACATGACAACAAAAGCCAGGGTTGTCCAGGAATGGAAAGAAAAGGCCCAATTCGCTAAAAGCCATCCTTGTCTACCCATGATCTGCAACTATTTTTTGCTTTAACAAGAAACCACAACAAAAAGTACTAATAACAAGAAACCACAACAAAAAGTACAAATGCAGCCAGGATGTTTATAAAAAACAAATGGACATTGAAGGAGAAAGGAGTCGAAACAAAATCATTTTGGGCCAAGCCCAAAGATAGCCCATGTTCTATCTCCTACTTATTGTATGCATGTTCCATGTTCCATCTCCTACTGAAGCTAGGAAATTCTAGAAGGGGGATAAATCAATTGATGCCTGCATTAAATCAAAATTCATATTCTCATTCAGAGCCCTTAAGCTGAAACATAAATCATCAGAAATTATTCTCTTAATTTCAATAGAGTTAGATTAATAAGAATTCTATTAATGAATCGATTTAGGAAAGTTTGCAACTCAAACCCTCAATCTTTAAACTGAAAAAGTCCGGTAAGAGTGTTGAGAAGCTGGTAAGGATTGGGGGTTTGAGTTGCGAACTTACCCTATATTTTGCGTTATTTTGATTTAATGCAAGGATCAGCTGATACACACACATACATATACATATACATATACATATGCATAATAATTAATAAATTAATAATTATTTTAACATGTATATATATACTCCACCTATCATATAGCTAAGTGCTGTTTTAATGGGCACCCTTGGAAGGTAAACAAAAATTTAAAATATAAGATGAAAGATGGTGATCCTGGAGAGCAAAACACTGCTTCACCTGAGAAGTTAGGCAATAAAATGGACAAATCCATTAAAAAAAATGATAGTACAAAATGAAAAAATAGCCTACGTACAGATGAGCTAAGAATGAAATATAATCCACTATTGTTGGGGCTTTATCATCCTGACCAGATCTCCAAAAATAAAAAATAAAAAATAAAAATGGTGTGTGTACACACACACATGTGAATGTATACATATACGTATATAATATTAGACGAAAGATGGTGATACATGCTGGAGTGAAAAACATCACTTGAGAAGCTTGACATTAAAATGGACAAGTCCATTAAAAAAATGATATCACAAAATTAAAAAAAAACAGCCTATGTCCAGATGAGCTAAGAATGAAATATTTCAATGCACTATCATTGGGGCTTATTAGCCTGACCAGATTTAAAAAAAATAAAATAAAATTGCATGCTTGTACATTGGATACTTGTATGTACACACACACAAACGAACACGTATATGTGTGTATATATATGTGTATGTATTCTTATAAACATATAAATGTATGTATACATTGCATATATATTTGTATGTATGATACATAGATATACATTACATATATATTTTATATGCATAAAACATGCAAAAAAAATAAAATATACATGTATACATACATATACATATATGCTTGTATGTACATATATACTTACACACACATATATGCTTGGATGTACATACATGCATATAAACATTCATATGTATAGGCACATACATACAAACATATATATGTATACATATATACATACAAAAATATGTGTATGCATGTATACATATGCATATATGTATGTCTGTATATATAATAAATTATTAAATACGTACATGTCATAAGCAGGTATGCATATACACATTTATTATGTATTTATGTATGCATATCAATATTATTAAATCTTATACCATACATATCATATAATGGTATATATTATATATGTATATATGCATATTATTATGGTATAAATTTTACATGTATCTGTTTTCGTAATAGACTGTTACATCATGTGTATGTATATAATATCATACATACATTGATGCAGATCAATGATTAAGAATCCAAGAATGGATTGTCAACTGTTGCAGCGAACTCAAACAGAATTTATTAACTTTCAAAGTACATGATTTTCAGCAAAAAGTATGAAAAAGAAACACTCTTATTCATGGTTCTCCTTACTGTGAGAAATCTGAAAGTTGCACATTCCTGAACACGAACGTTAAAACTAGCTACAAGAATCAAGTTCCAGTACAAGCTCTATCTTAAAGAATTTAAAAATTAACACCAAAAACCTCCAAGAATCAAGTTCCAGTACAAGCTCTATCTTAAAGAATTTAAAAATTAACACCAAAAACCTCTGTTAATAGAAATAAAATACATTAAATACCAGCTACAGCTATGTAGATTTCATCCCTAAATCAATGTGTAAACTTCTCCAGTTGCTCTCAAGCAAACTATCTCCCTTCTTGCATCAATCTGCTATCTTCTTTTCACTTCAAGCTCTCTGATTTTATTCTCCAAGCTTGATTGTAGCTTTCTCTCTTTGACCAGCATGCTTTTTCTGTCAAAATCCCCTACTTGGGTGTAGGAATCTCCCTTGTTTAAATAGCACTCCTATTCATTTATCATTTCTTTGGCACCACTATGCAATTTTGCCCATTTTCTAGATTGTCCACTATCTCCCTTTTCTGGCGCCTGAGCAAGCCCTGTCCTAATTCTAGATAAAAATTAAAATTTTAAACTCTCACAGTATGTGATTAATGCCCAACCTTGCCTAGGTGTGGGATTTTGGCTCTTACGATATTTGAAAATAATTAAAAAAATTGCAGCATTAAAACTTTAAACAATTCTCTAACTTTTCAATATAAACTCCCATATTTTAAATTCTTTCATTGGAGCTGGAGGAGAGCATATGATGAATGAAATCATGCTTGCAATACCAAAAACCAAGGCAACACAAAAAGAAATCAAAGAGAAAAAAACAAATCATGTTTTTGGATGTGCAGGATTGTCAATGCACCTGGATGCTCCTGCATCGAACAACTTGGGTAAAAGAAATTTTTCATGAGAGAAGCTCATAAACATTTGAAAACCTTGTGCTTATTTTGCATCCACCACTCTTCCTTATCTTTTTTGAATTTTCTTCTTCATGTTATTCCGCACCTTCATGCCTCTTCCTTCTTTCATGCTTCCTCCTATGAAATTTATTATAACATAGTCTAACTCCCACCAATATGCTTCTTTCTACTCCATCTCATCATCTTCAATACCTGCATACAAATTAGCTCCAACAAGTTTATTTAACTCAATGAATTCTACATCTTTCTCACCTATTTCTCCTTCATTATCTTTTTCTTCTTCTACTTTAACAATGTGAATAGAATCTCCCTGCGATTCACCTTGCAACCTGTGAGTGCTGCATCTAACCACCCCTCTTCCATCATATTCTTTACCCATTTCTTTCAAATAAGACTTAACTTCAATGCCAATGACAACAAAATTTAAAAATTGAACATTTACTTCTGAAATATAACCTTTCCATCTGCTGCAACATCTCTTTTAATCTCTTCATATGACCCCTTTACAACCATATCATTTGCATGTGAATAAACATCATCAAATGTTTTGTAAAAATTTGATGTTACCTAATATCTTTTCCACATCCACAAATGTGATTTCGTCCCTTTCAAATATCTTAACAATAAATTCACTTTCATGGATTTCAAGAAAAAGGACCTATTACTTGGGTATCCTCTTGCTTGCCTTCTGCTGCCTCGACCTTTCCTTCATGAAAATTTTCTTCTATATCTTTTAAATCCTGTTTTTCTTCCTCTTTTGCTGTTATAAACTTGATTTTTACCTCATTCATGCTCTCAAAATGACACGCTAGAGCTGCAAACTCTTTCTTTTCACAATCTTCTCCTATATCCCCTTGGATGAGGATCTCTTTTTCAGTGTCATGTGCATGAAGCTCTGCTACATCATTTTTTCTACCTGCATTCAAAGCACAGTTAGGACATAAAACATGGGATTCATCCTCTTCCATCTGCAGTTTCCTCTTTAACTTTTCCTTCATTTTTCTATTTCCCTTTTCTCCTCTTTCTTTCTCCATTCTTTCTTTATGCTTCTCTTCCTTTCTTGCTTCCTTCACCTTCAGTTGTGTGGACTTATTTCACATGTTCTTTCTTCCATAATCTTCCCATTGGGGTATTGTAGTAATGTATCTTTTCACCTTTCTGCTTGCCGCTCTCTATACCTTATCTCTCTATTTGATTAGAGATATCTAGCCCTTTTCCTTCATCTGGATAACATTCCATCCTCTGATGATGCCTTTTAACTTTATGTCTTTCATTAGTCCCCATCCTCCTTTTTACGTAATCTCTAATCGCACTTTCTTTTAGCCCCTTCAATTTCTTATCTCTTCTCCATCGCTATCACATCCAATCTAGCCTAGATCTTCTTCATTTCTTCAGTAAGAAATTTTGTAAACTTCTTGTCTTTCCATTCTATTAAAGGTAAAATTCTCACAGGTCTTCTCATGACCCATCCTGTCCTCTTCTTCACAAACATATTAAAAAATTCGTAAGTCCCTTTGTAGTTTCAAGTCCTCCTTGCAGCAACCTCTTTCACTTCAGGGTATCCATCCTCTGCACTCACAGGGATATCTCTCACACCTGCAACAAAAATCACACTCAATAATTATCCCCTACGAGGGTTACCCGGGGACGTGTCCCCAACGTAAATCCCCAAGTTTCTGGAACGGGGACGTCCCCAGGGCTTGGGGACGTCCCCACGTCGTCCCCAAATTTCAAGAAAAAGCTGGGAACGTCCGCGGGACTTGGGGACGGCTACCCAAAAATCTGGGGACGACTGGGGATGCCGTAGACGTCCCCCGCACGTCCCGGGGACTTCCAGCTGTCCCCAATAAAAAAGGCCCAAAAAAAAAACAAAACTTAAAAAGCCAAAAAGGCTTCCATAGGTGGGGTCGTTTTGTGGGCCCCACCACCACACTTGCCCTAAAAGGCCAAAATCGTGACTCTTTATGGGCACAAAAGCAATTTTTTTAATTTCAATGTGTTTTAGCAGCAGTCTAATTTTTTTGTTTTGTAGCAGCAAAGGACTCTGATATTGATGCCATGTTGGCAGCAGAAGAATAGGAGTAGCAGTGTGCTTCATTTTTATTTTCTATATTTTGATTTTTATGTTGAACTATGAACATGATGATGAAACTTTATGGCAGCACCTAAGCCTTTGGGCATTTTTAGTTTTACTTTTCTTAGTTTCTATGTTAAACTTATATTTTTGTTAGCATATGCATATTGACAATCCGATAATGAATTGAAATGGCATTGAAATGTTACTATTTACTTTGAGTATTTACTAAATGACATTGAAATGTTGTATGTTAAGGTTATATGATGTTTATATGGCATGCATTGTCCATATTTTCATATGAATGTAATGTATACTTGGAAATTTCCTTATATATTTGAAAATTTCCCTATATTTACATAGCCGTCCCCTTTGCCGTCCCCAAAATCGGCAAAAAAAATTGTTGTCCCGGAAACCCGTCTCGCAGTCCCCTGTTGTCCCTGTCCCGGAAACTCGGGGTAACCTTGTCCCCTACCAGTAGAAATCCTGGAGGATGTACCTTTTGAGCTTCCTCTACCGACTCTCTCTTAGTGGAGGAACTTTGTACACCTTCTACCCAGCGTAACTTCTGCTAAGGATAGCTAACTCAAATCTAAGATTCTTCTCGTCACACATGTTTCGGAAAACAAATTCATCTTACACACATCCATTTCAACACAACCTAACAAAACCACCTACTCTGATACCATTTGATGTAGATCAGTGATTAAGAATTCAAGAACTGACGTCAATCATTGCAGCAAATTCAAACACAAATTTTCAACTTCAAAATACACGATTTGCAACAAAAAATATGATAAAGAAACTCTCTTATTCATCTTTCTCCAAAGAATCTGCAAGTGCCATATTCCCTGCCAGTATATGAGATTGAAGAGGACACTAAATATATTGGGGGGGGGGGGGGGGAANGGGGGGGGGGGGGGTGAATCAGTATTTTAAACTTTTAATCACATGAAACCACATAAACTAAAGATATAGAATCGAGAGAGCAAACATCAACAAGGGGAACACTAAATTTCACGTGGAAAGCCCTTACGGGTAATAAACCACGACTCATCATTAGCTTTCATTAACAGAATGGGCACGGACCTAGATTACATAAGTGGGCACCAATTCACCGAGAGCACCGACCCTCCTTGAAGCGCCAACTTCGATCAGCTGAAGCACCAATTCAATCATGACAACAGGTTGAAGTTGAAACACATTCAACCGGGTGTTCGAGGTGCGGATTCAAAGACCATGGCATTGCGGATTGTATGATTGTTGTCAATCCGACTAAGATTTGGGTTCAGAAGGCAAGGGTCCAAAAAATGGTTACTTCAACCGTTCTGCAGGCGGAGACAATTAGACAGAAATCTGTTCTGTCTCAAAGTTTGAACGAGATCAAGGAACTTGGAGAATGCTCGGGTTCTATTGAGAGAAAGGGGGATGGGGAGACCCGTTCCAAGGAGATTATTTTTTTTAATTACCAAGTGCGGTCAGACTTTGAGATTGAATATGACAGGGTCTCTCAGGAGGATGTTCTCTCGGCAGATGCATTGGATAACATTGAGCCTAGGTGTATTAGTCAATCTGCTAATATCTTACTAGGTAAAGCTAAAGGCTTCAGGGGCAGGAGATCTAACAAATAGATAAGGGAAGAGCGGGCTAAGGAGAAAGGCATTATCAATGCTTTTGATTTCATGAGGAAGACCAAGGGAGCAGGGATCTCCCTTGGCGAGAAATGAAGATTTCCACATGGAATGTCAGGGGCTTATCTGCCCTTGACAAGAAACACTTGGTCAAACGAGCGTTGAGCAAAATTGAGAGCGATATTGTATTATTTCAGGAGACCAAACTTTGTATGGATAAAGCTCTCCGCTTTCTTTTTTTCTTGTAATAAATGGGAAGGCTTCTTTCAAGAAGCCAGAGGTGCGGCAGGGGGCCTTGGTTTTCTATGGAATCCCGACAATGTGCAGATGTTGGAGTTGGAAAGGTCGGAACATTAGTTATTTGGGGTGGCAGTGTGTATTAGAGACAATGTTACTTTTCCTTTAATTAATGTTTATCGACCGATTAAAACAGAGGACAAGTTGCAGTTGTGGACAGACATCTCTTCCAAAATCGCTTCTCTCAATAGCGACAAGGTTATTGTAGCAAGAGACTTTAATGCTCTTTTGGATTTGGACGATAAATTTGGGGGATTAAGGATGTCGAATAAAGTTATGGATGACTTTAGGGACTTTGTGTCCTTGAATCATTTGATAGATGTGGTACCTAAAAATGACAAATTTACTTGGACTAATAGGAGAGCAAATTTTGCAAGGATCTCTGAAAGATTGAATAGGTTTCTAGTGGGATCATACTGGATGGATCCTTCCATCAATATGGATTCTAGTATTCTCCCTTTGTCATTATCAGATCACTTCCCAGTTTAGTTATGTTTTCAGATGGTTAAGCAGAACTTTCGAGGGAGTTTCAGGTTTCAAAATATGTGGTGGAGAGATAAGGACTTTCTTCCCAAAGTAGAGGTATGGTGGAAAGATAGCAACATTTTCAAAGGCACCCCGAGCTTCGTCTTTGTTAAAAGACTTAAGTTGGTTAAGGACAAAATTAAAGAATGGAATAAGGTTTCATTTAAGAACATCTTTTCTGAAAAGATCAAAGTGGAAACAGAACTGGAAGATCTGAATAAATTAGTTATCTCAGCGGGGATGTCCAATGCAGATTTTGTCAAAGAAAAAACTCTTAAGAGTGAATTGTCAGAACTCTTGCTCAGAGAGGAGGTGTTTTGGAGGGATAAATCCAGAGAAAATTGGATCAGTGAAGGGGATTTGAACACCAAATTCTTTCATGCTTCGATCAAATCCAAAAGATCATATAACAAAATCAACCGCATTCAAGATGCTCAAGGTAGATGGCAGGTGGAGGCAAAAGTGATTGAAGACACTGTGGTCCTCCATTTCAAGGCATTACTAGGGGCTGCTTTGGACAATTCGTCACAGTTTTCATCTGCCATTTTGGATGTTATCAATTGAGAAGTGTCAGAAGATGATAATGAGCAGTTGATGCGTCCGTTTTCCAAATTAGAAATCAAAACAACAACCTTTGACAGCCCTCCTTTCAAAACTCCCGGTCTTGATGGTTTCTCGTCGAAGTTTTTTCAAAGATTCTGGGGTTTTATGGGAGATAACATCATCAAGGTGGTGGAAGACTTCAGTAAAAAGGGACAATTTGTTAAAGAGATAAATAACACCGTCATTGCATTGATTCCTAAAAAGCAGGAGTGCACGTCTATGGACGATTTCTGCCCAATCTCACTATGTAATGCTCTCTATAAAATCGTGGCCAAGGCGATGGTTAACAGACTGAAGCCGCTACTTGGCAGGATCATATCGGAAGAACATGGCTTCGTTCCTGGGCGCAAAATTGTGGACATCATCATCATGACAGGAGAGACTATTCACAGTGTGCACGTGAATAAGAAACAAGGTATGATTGTCAAGCTAGATCTCAGCAAGGCGTATGATAGAGTCCGCTGGCCCTTTCTCATTAAGGTTCTTTCTCGAGTTGGTTTTGGTAAAGATTGGGTCAAATGTATTCTCCATTGCATATCTTCAGTCCACTTCTCTATATTTATTAACGGTTCGGTTTGTGGTTTCTTCCAAGCTACTAATGACATAAGACAAGGTGATCCCCTGTTTCCTTTCTTATTTGTTTTAATGACAGAAGTTCTGGGCAGATGTATTAAGCAACAGACCAGTCTGAGTAGACGGCGAGGGATTTCTATACATGAAAACTTGGCACCCATTTCACATTCTCAATTCGCAGATGACACCATCCTTTTTGGGGAAGCCTCAGTTAGGGAGGCGAAAATTATCAAGGAGGTGTTGGTCTCTTACAAAGGAGATTCGGGCCAAAGTATGAATAAGGCTAAATTGAGGGTGTACTTCCTCAACACCAGCAAGAGGTTGCGCTCTACAATCTCTATCATTTTGGAGTTTGAACAAGGGGTCTTCCTGATTACCTACCTTGGGGTTCCAATTTTCGCGGGTAGGGTGGATTGTAAGCTTTGGGAGGAGGTTTTGAACAAATGTCACATTAAAGCTTCTTCGTGGAAGAACATGTGGTTATCACAGGCGGGTAGGATTCTTATGATCAGATGGGTATTATCGGCCATCCCAATTTACTACTTGTCTGTCTATAGAATTACCAATAGAGCAGCTTCTGCGCTTGATAGGATGTTGAAAAAGTTTCTTTGGGAGGGCTCGAAAGAAGTCAAAAAAGTTCCTCCCATTAATTGGGATTTGGCTTGCATGACCAAGGAAGCAGGAGGCGCTGGGTTACGGAAATCAAGTCTCCAGAATCTGGCATTGGGAGCCAAATTGTTGTGGAAAATGCATACATCTCCGAGGAAGCCTTGGTGCAGAGTTATGGCAACGAAATATCTAGATGACGGGTCCCCTGATAGAATATTGACTGTGGCGAATTCACCCACGGGTTCACCCATTTGGAGATTTATATGGGGTAGATGAAGATTGCTTACAGAGCACCTCACGTCGAAGATCGACAATGGGCAGAGAGCCAAGTTCTGGCGTGACTCTTCGAACGGGGATTTGCCACTAGAGGAGGCATTTGCAGACAAAGATTGGGTCAATAAGATGGAAGCCTCGGAGGGCTCGCTCGCGGCGGATTATATGCTTGTCTCTTCCTCATCGACCTCCAGGGTGAGCTGGAGAAACATATGAGTCGAATCTTCAGCCAACATATGCATTCTAAAGGAGTTGCTATCACATAAAATTGTGGTACGTTCGGCAACATAAGACTGCTTGATTTGGAGTGCCTCCAAATTCGGGGATTATAAAGTGAACCTTGGATACGAACTAAAGAGGCAAAGACAAAGAAGCGAATTTTGGCCGTCATTTCTTTGTTGGGGTAAATGGCCCTTACCAAAGGCGGGGGCCTTCCTCTAGATTGCACTGCATGGCCGGATCCTGAGAGGCAGTAGATTAAAGACGATCGGGATATTAGGCCCAAATTGGTGCGTCATCTGCAAACAAGAAGAGGAGACGGTTGACCATTTATTATTTTGGTGTCTATTTGCTTGTGAGTGTTGGGATTAGATGCTTGATAGGTTACACTGGTTTGCGGTCAAACACTCTACATTCAAGGATTTCGTGTCCTCTTGCCCTACTGACAGAAGACACTCTAAATGGGGTTTACTATGGGTTATTTGTCTTTTGCTGGTCTGGTATATCTGGAAAGAACAAAATAGAAGGATCTTCAAAGAAGAAGCTTTGGAGATTAGTTTCCTCAAGGAAAAGATTAAAACTGCTATAGAGGAAGTTGTAAACAACAAGATTCAGGGGATTAATTACAAATTTCAATTTAATGGGACTTTGACATGGAAAAGCGATAGATGTTTAAACATTTCGGGGATCACAAACTCAATGAGAAGGCTAACAGGCAGCTTATGAAATGGCAGCCTCCTCCGGTAGGGTGGAAGAAGTTGAACTTCGATAGAGCTTGTAGAGGCAACCCGGGTAGGAGTGGATTGGGAGCTGTTATCAGGAAAGAGCAGGGCAGAGTGGTGTGGGCTTTTGCGACGAGTGTAGGAGTAACCACTAATAACATGGCCGAGATATCTGCTTTGGACGCCGGGCTTAGCTGGTGTGTAAATAATGGCATCGACAAGCTCGTAATAGAAGGAGACTCCCAAGTCGTGCTCAATGGTATTTCGAAATCAAACTTTCATAATTAGCGGTTGACAAGTTGGATCCCAAGGATAGATGAGCTCTTAAACAATCTGGGAGACTTCCGTTTACAACATGTGTTTCGAGAAGGAAACAGAGTGGCAGATTATCTGGCGAATAGGGGGATTGATGATGAGTCAGATCTTGAGATTGGGCAAGACGATCCGATGCCTCTTGGATTTTAGTCCATCATTACATCAAAACTAGACTCTATCTTGAGGGGCGGTATAGGTTAGCTTTTTTGGATTCGGTCGACGTTGGCAGTGGGGAAGGGATTGTTAGTAAGTGTACTTGCTTTGGCAACGCTTGACACAGGCTATTTTTGGTAATCGGATTATTCTATCCTATCTGCAATCGTCCCATTGTCCAGACTTTCAGATTTGCAAAGCCACTTAGTGCAGAGGGCTGATAAGAGAGGCACATCTTCTATACCATAAATGAGTTGTGTGGCTTTCCTCTTCAACAGAGTTAGCATGGCAAATTATTTGGGGATTAAGTGCCAATGCAGCAAAGTAGAGACTTTGGCGGAGTCGCCGAAAGAACAAATCATGCGGATCTTTAGCAAGGCGAACGAACAGGAACAAGCGACCATCGCGGTCATTCTGGGAGTTGATTATTGGTCGGGCGGGCATATCCATGACAGGAGGCTGATACAGGACCTCTTTCAACCGATCGTCGAGATCTTCGGGCACATGCAACGAACCATTGGTATGGTGTGTAGGATGGTGGCAGAAGATGTATATTTGGAGGTGGTCATGACGGTGGGCGGGATGAAGCCATCAGACGGGTATTTGCTGGGATATTTCCGTCTGCAGGCTGAGGGCAAGAAGAAGCTTATGCAGAAAGCTTGGTCTTTATACAAGGCAGACATAGTTAAAGAATATAATCTGGCAAAGTTCGAGGCTCTCATTCAGGAAAATGGGAATCTCTTTCCAGAGGAAGTAGGGGCTAGGTTGATGTCCATTGGCAATGGGATCATGTATTTGTATCACTTATCCTTGCCATTTTCTCTTTTATGGAGATGTATCTCCATTTCCTTATGTAATTCGTTTTTGCAATACAATGGGTACTGCCCCCTAGGCAAAACTTGGTTTATATATATATATATATATATATAAAGGTAAGCTCTACCTAGGGGGTAGTACCCATTGTATTGCATAAAAGAAAATTACATAAGGTGGCCCTAGCGCCTCTCCTTTAAAGAAAATAGACACAAATCAGTGGTACAAATACATGATACCACTGCCGACTGACAACAGCCTAGCCCCTATTTCTTCCGGGAAGAGGTTCTCGTTTTCCTGCATGAGAGTTTCAAACTTTGCCAAACTATGTTCTTTGACAATGCCTGCTTTGTATACAGACCAAGCTTTTTTCATTAATTTCTTCTTCCCCTTTGCCTGCAGACAGAAGTAACCCAACAAATACTTGGCTAAAGGTTGTAAACCTCCCACCGCCACCACTACCTTTGAGTAAATCTCTGCCGCCACCATTGTATGCACCATGCCTATGGCCGGTAGCGAGTGCCTGTAGATCTGGACGATTGGTTGAAACAGATCCTCTATGAGCCTACCGTCGTGGACATGCCCTCCGCCCAGTAATCGAAATCTAGGATGACTGCAATGGTTTCTCTTTCCTGATCGTTTGCCTTGCCGAAGATCCTCCTGATCTGTTCTTCCGACGCCTCCTTCAAAGACTCCACTTTGATGCATTGGCATTTAATCCCTAAATAGTTAGCCATTTTAACTCTGCTGGTAAAGAATGCCACTTGGCCCATATAAAGTAATGGGGTTGTCCTTTTACTGCTGGATCTTTGCATTTCGTGGTTATGAAAACCTTGTAGATCTGAACAGTGAGACATAATCAGATAAGAATGAATAATCCTATATCCGAGAAAGACCTGGTGACGCGCCATGAATCCACCCGTACTCCTGCTACCAGGCCTCTCCCCACTGTCCACGCCGACCATTGCCGATTACGCTATCCAATGTCGTCCCTCGGGATGGAGTTTAGATCTACTGCGATGATATCCTGAAAATCTTGCTGCATCGGATCGACCTGCCCGAACTCTAGATTTGACTCCTCATTAACACCCTTATTCGCTAGGAAGTCAGCCACTTTCTTGCCTTCACGATACACGTGTTGCACGCGGAAGTCTCCCAATCTATTAAAGAGCTCCTCTATTCTGGGGATCCAGCTAGCTAATCGCCAATTGTGGTAGTTTGATTTCGTGATGCCGTTAAGCACCACTTGGGACCCCCCCTTCAATAATAAGGTGGTTTATTCCATTATTTACACACCAACTGAGCCTGACCTCTAATGCAGATATCTCAACCACGTTATTCGTAGTGACCCCTATATATTTTGCTATGGCCCGCATCACTCTACCTTGCTCGTTTCTGATAACAACTCCTAATCTGGTCCTTCCCGAATTGCCTTTGCTGGCTCCATCAAAGTTCAACTTCTGCCACCCTGCCGGAGGAGTTTGCCATTTAACAGCTTGCCTCTTAGCCTTTTTGTCATAAAGTTTATGATCCCCACATTGTTTAAACAACCACCTCGTTTCCATTTCCAAATCCCATTTGGATTGGAATTTGTAATTGATCCCCTGGATCTTGTTGCTGGCAACTTCCTCTATAGCCGATTGGATCTTAACCTTTAGGTCGGTAATCTCCAAACTTTTTCCTTTAAAGATCCTTCTTTTACGTTCTTTCCAGATATGCCATACCAACGACGACGAGCAAACACTCCATAACAGACCCCATTTGGAGTGTCTTCTATCAGTGGTCCATGAGGAAATGAACTCCTTGAATGTTGCATTTCTAACCGTAAGCCACTCCAGCCTACCTAGCATCCACTCCCAACATCCACTAGCATATAGGCACCAAAATAATAGGTGGTCAACTGTCTCCTCATCCTGTCTGCACAAAACGCACCAATTTGGTCCTGAAATCCCAATCGACCTAAGTCTGCTATCAGTCAGTATCGGACCATGGAGGGCAATCTAGAGGAAGGCACTCGCCTTAGGTAAGGGCCATTTACCCCAGCATAGAGTGTACGACCAGTGATCACTATTCGATCTTTTCCTTTGTAATTCATATCGGAGATGCATTTTATAATTCCCTGATTTAGATGCATTCCATATCAAGCTATCTTCTTCTGTCGAGCTAATCACAATTTTGTGTGTTAACAGTTCTTTAAGGATGCCAATGTTGATTGTTGATCCTTCTCCTATGTTTCTCCACCTCACCCTGGAGGATGAGGAGGACGAGACAAGCATGTAGTCTGCCACGTAAGAGCCCTCCGAGACTTCCATTTGATTGACCCACTCTTTATCCGCAAATGCCTCTACTTGGCTCTCCAACCATTTCCGATTTTCCACATAAGATGCTCTGTAAGCAATCTGCGGCTGTCCCATATAAATCTCCATATGGGTGAACTTGTAGGAGAGTTTGCCACCGTCAAAATTCTATTCGGGGTCCCAACGTCTAAGTATTTGGCTACCATTGCTCTACACCATGGTTTGTTCGGATACGAGTACATATGCCATGCCAGTTTGGCACCCAATGCTCGGTTCTGAAGACTCGTTTTCCGTAACCCAACGCCTCCCTCTCCCTTATGCATGCAAGCCAAATCCCAATTAATGAGGGGAACTTTTTTAATTTCTTTCAAGCCCTCCCAAAGAAATTTTTTCAGCAAACCATCAATTCTGAAGATGCTTTATTAGTAATTTGGTAAACAGATAGGTAATAAATGGGGATGACAGATAAATCCGATTTGATCATGAGGATCCTTCCCGCCTGTGATAACCATCTGTTCTTCCAAGAGGAGGCCTTTTTCTGATATTTGTTCAGGACTTCCTCCCACAGCTTACAGTCTACCTTGCTCGCAAATAAAGGAACTCCCAGGTAGATGATCGGGAATGCCCCTTGTTCAAACTCCAAAGTATTGGAAATGGAGGAGCGCAATCTCTTATTGGTATTAAGGAAATACACCCTTGATTTGGCCTTATTCATGCTTTGCCCAGATTCTTCTTCGTATACTGTTAGAACCTTCTTAATAACCTTCGCCTCCCTTACCGAAGCTTCTCCAAACAGGATAGTATCATCTGCGAATTGAGAATGTGATATGGCCTCCAAGTTATCATGAATAAAGATCCCTCGCCATATACCCACTCTGGACTGCTGCTTAATGCATATGCCCATAACTTATGCCATCAAAACAAATAAGAAGGGAGACAAGGGATCACCTTGTCTAATGTCATTAGTGGCTTGGTAAAACCCGCAGATCGAGCCGTTAATATAAATAGAGAAGTGTAAAGAAGAAATACAATGAAGAATACATTTGACCCACTCTTTGCCAAAACCAAAATGAGCCAAAACATTAGTGAGAAAGGGCCAACGGACCTTGTCATACGCCTTACTAACATCAAGCTTGACAATCGTACCTGCCTTCTTATTTACGTGTACACTATGAATAGTCTCACCAGCCATGATGATGTTGTCCACGATTTCACGCCCAGGGACAAAGCCATGTTGCTCTCCCAATATGATCCTGCCTAGAAGCGGCTTCAATCTGTTGACCATTGCCTTGGCCACGATCTTATAAAGGGCATTACACAACGAAATAGGGCGGAAATCATCCATTGACGTACAATCTTGTTTTTTTGGAATAAAAGCAATGACTGTATTATTAATCTCTTTGACAAATTGTCCCTTCCTCCTAAAATCTTCCACCACCTTTAAGATGTCGTCTCCCATAAATCTACAACACCTCTGAAAGAATTCCGAGGAGAAACCATTAGGGCTGGGATCTTTGAATGGCGTATTGTCAAAAGTGGCTGTTTCAATTTCCATTTTGGTAAAAGGCCACATTAACATCTCTGTCTTAGTCTGACACTTCACGATTGATAACCTCCAATATGGTGGCGGGACATGTCATCGAGAAATCAGGGGCAGCCCCGAGTAAAGCCTTGAAATGAAGGACCGCTGTATCTTCTATTACTTCTACCTCTTCCTGCCGTCTACCTTGAGCGTCTTGAATACGGTGGCTCCTATTGTTTTCTTGTTTGGATTTGACCAATGCATGAAAAAAATTGGTGTTCTGATCCCCTTCACTAATCCAATTTTCTCTGGATTTATCCCTCTAATACACCTCCTCTTTGAGCAAGAGCTCCGACAATTCACTCTTTAGAGATTTTTCTCTGGCAAAATCTGCATTGGACATCCCCGCTGAGATAACTAACTTATTCAAATCTTCCAGTTCTGTTTCTACTTTGATCTCCTTATTCCATTCTTTAATTTTGTTTTTGACCAGCTTAAGTCTTTTGACAAACACGAAACTCGGGGTGCCTTCAAAGATATTGCTACCTAACCACCAACTCTCCACTTTGGGTAGGAAATCCTTATCTCTCCACCACATATTTTGAAATCTGAAGCTCCCTTGAAAATGCTGCTACATCACCTGGAAACTTAACTGAACAGGAAAGTGATCAGAGAGTGACAAAGGGAGAATGTTCGCGTCCAAATTGTTATAGGAGTCCAACCAATACGGCCCCACCAGAAATCTATCCAATCTTTCAGATATTCTAGCAAAGTTTGCTCTCCTATTAGTCCAAGTAAATTTACCATTTTTGGGAACCACATCAATCAGATGATTTAATGTCACAAAGTCCCTAAAATATCCATAACTTGATTCGACATCCTCAAGCCCCCAGATTTATCATCTAAATCCAAAAGCGCATTAAAATCTCTTGCTACAATAATATTGTCGCAATCAAGCGAGGCAATTTTAGTAGAGATTTCTGTCCACAGTTGTAGTTTTGTCCTTTGTTTTGATCGGGCCATGTACATTAATGATTGGAAAGGATACCTTTGCTCTAACACTTGTTGCTATACCAAACAATGAATGATTCGATCTCTCCAATTCTGACATCTTCACATTGACAGGATTCCAAAGGGAACCAAGACCCCCTGCCGCACCTCTAGTTGCTTGAAAGAAACCCTCCCATTTATTGCATGTAAAGAGGAAGCTGAGAGCTTTATCCAAACAGAGTTTGGTCTCTTAAATTAGAACAATATTGCTTTCGATTCTAGCCAACGCTCGTCTGACCAAGCGTTGTTTGTCATTTCCACGTGAGGATCTTCATATCTCTCCAAGGGAGATCCCTGCTCCCTTGGTTTCTTCATGAAATCAAAGACATTTATAATACCTTTCTCTTGCCCCTGACGCCTTTAGCTTTTCCTAATAGAATATTAGCCGATTGACTAACACACCTAGGCTCAATATTATCCAATCCATCTGCCGAAAGAAAATCCTCCTGAGAGAATCTATCATATTCAATCTCAAAGTCCGACCGCACTTGATTATTAAAGGGAAAAATCTCCTTCGAGCGTTGCTCCCCATTTCCCTTACTACGAGAAGAGCCCGAACATTCACCTTGTTCCTTGAAGGCGTTCAGACTTTGAGATTGAACAAATAGTGAAATATTTCCCTCCTTTTGTGAGACGATTGGAACAACCGTTTTTTCCTCCCTGGCCTTCTATACCCAGATCTTGGCCGGCTTGACGATACCCTTGCTCGCCACATTGCCATGGTCTTTAAATCCGCGCCTCATGCACCCGGAAGGCTGGATTTCAAATTCAACCTATTGTCTCCAATTATTACCGCTCGATTTCAAGTTGATGAAGGGCGGAATAGTTTGCACAACAGCAAGTTTGATCCTAGCGAATAAATAAGAGTCTTGCTCTATAATAGTTTCATCCACTTCCAGCAATGTGCCCAGCGATCTGCCTATTCACTCGAGGCTAGCATCACCCCAAAATTCTAATGGAAGATTATATAACCGAATCTAGATCGGTTCTTTATATACTCCTAAGGGAACCGAATCAAAACTAGCCTGCCACGACTGTAAGTAGAGAGGAATTGAATCATAAAACCAATTTTGTTGATTCAAAATTATAATTTTGTCAACTTCCTCTTTGAATATGACTATGAAGAATTCTTTAGGTATGAATTTCAGGACCATATCCTTACTCCAATTTTTGAATACCCAAGCCCTAATTTGGACTTTGGATATCCTTCCGCCAATGAATCGACCGATAACTGCCATCTTTTCCCATACCACCGCCTCCTCACCAACTTCATCCGGTAAATCAACATCAACATCTTTGACGGTCTGAGGAAAATCTTGACCCTTTCCTCTATCACGCTCGCCATAACCAGACCTTGGCTCGAAGTTGTAAACCTGTCGCGGATCATGATAGGAATTACGGCCATTGAAACTCCTTTCCCCTCTCCAATCCCTTCTCTACCCGCTCCTCGCCATTGAAAATTATTATCATTCGTATATATATATAATAAAACTGTTGTTTTCATAAATAAAAAAATACATATATTATAATGTTGTTACTTTTCATTAAAACAATAAAATAAAATTTTAAAACAAAAAAATGTAACAATTTTTTTTTATTAAGTTGGGGAGGTGGGGCGTAGACCCCCCCCTCCCCCGCGGCCTTTAAGGTATGGGAGTAGGGGAGGCCACGGGTCCTCCTCCCCCACCCCGATAGGCGTGGCCACCACAGCCACCACACAGCAGCGGCTTTTGCCGCCAACTGTGGGGTGCCCGTGGGGCGGCGCCACCACAGTGGTGGGAGGGGTCGTGCCCTCTCCCCCATGCCCCCCACACTTGCATAAATAAAAGGGCTACAAATCCCTGTTAATGTTTTAGCCTTTATGGCTAAGATCGATAATTACAATGACTAATTATAATAATATATTGTGGAAATATGTTATTGCCTTTTATTTAAATAATAAAGTAATATATATGTGAGTTATAATAATAATAATAATAATAAAAGGGTTTATTATTATTATTCTAATTAATTAATTAAGGGCCCAAGGTATGCCGACTCCTTGAAAAGGAGAGTTAATTAATTAACTCCATATATAAGATGAATCGATCTAATGATGAGAGGCATCAAAAACATAACATGCTCTCCCTACATTTGGGTCGATATTTTCCAGCAAGCAATTCCTTTCCTCTTGGCAAATTTATGCTAATTCAGAGACCAAATTGTTTGGAGGATTTCTACTCGTAAAGTTGGCGACATTGAAGCATAGACGAACTTGATTCACATCCTTTTAATAGCAGATTGAAGATTACATACAGTGCAGGTCGAAGACTTCCAGATTTGCATTCTATGTGCAGATCGCACATGTCATAATTGGCGATTTGTGTGCAGATCCAAAACAATAATCACAGTGAATTCTGGATCAAGTAATTGGCGCACATAGAGGGCTGATCGATAGTCTTCATCAAATGCGACTTGAAGGCGAATTCAAGGGTTTGAATTCGTACTAATTTTGGGGCTGGAAATTGGACCTGTATTGCAGCACTTCGACTTCAGATTTGTGAAGCATCAGCACAAGAAAAATTGGAGTAAACCCGGGTACTATCATTCCTTATTCTTTGTCAATTTCTTGTGCTTACTTTTCAGTTACAAAAAGGCTATCTATAGATTAAATTTTCCTTTGCATAGATCTGAAACTTAACAACCCCAACCCCCGTGCCAGTGGGGTTAGATAAAACGCAGCCCTGCATTTTGTTAAAACTTGCAACCTTCGGAAATAAAATAAATAAATATGGTAATATATATATATATATATATTTGTCTTGAGCAGCCACTCCATCTTTGGCTTCCATGAAACCTTCAAACCTGCAACCAAGAAAAGAATGGAGGATCAAAATTCATCTAGGGTTTGAAAGGGTAGAAGAGAGAGAGGAGAAGAGAGGAAGGAGAAAACTAAGATTTTATGTTTTGCAAAAATGCCCTTGACCCTAATTCGAAATTAGTGTTAGGGCTGAGCTTTTTGGTATTAAAATATTGTTTCATTATTTTTAGATTTCAAATTTGATTTAGGTGGGAATTCTTTCCCCATAAGATTTATCTCTTGTTTTAAAGAATAATACTTTAGTTTAATATAATAGTGTTATTTTGATTGTTTAATTTATAAAGATACATGAGATAATTAAGGAATGTTATTAGGTTTAATGAAATAAAAACTATTTGGGCTTTAGCTTAGATTATTTCTATTAACCAGTTAGTTAAATATTAATCTTTTAGAAAGTATGAGTTAGTAATTAAAGTGAGTATTTAACAAAACATTTTAAAAGATGTAACTTAGCAATTTATTTTCGCATATAGACTTTATGTTAAATGATTAATGGTGGAAGAATTTTTAGAGTGAAATTTTAATTAGGATAAATTTAAAATTTTATAATTTACTTAGGACTATTAAATGAATTAATTTTAGTTAAACTTAATCTTTTAACGTGATTTGTTACAAAGAATGATGAAACGCTTCTAAATGAAGCATGATACATTAACGTTTTGAGAACATAGAATCTTGCCTAGTTGAAATGTTAAAATATAACATGTTGGAATAATGTAATTTTCTATATTAAATTTTTTAAATAAGTTGGTTTATTAATCGCAATTCGAACCATTATATACCTCTTTATTAGGGAGAAATTTTGCCTAGTGTAACTTGAATCTTTTAAAGTGATTTAGAGAATAACTACCACTTCATACTCTATTAAAAGAGTAATTTAATTAAATTAAATCACCTTATTAATGTTATATTAAATGAAGAATAAGACGCCTACTCTAGAGGGAAACATAGTATAATGAGTTGGTCAACCATTTCATGGTTTGATTCCTTACTCAAGATGCTATTAGGGCAAGGGAACTAATTAGTGTTTTAACAATTTAAACCTAGATGCTTACCTAATGGGTTGAGGGATGTTGACATGTGGTCATGATTCCCCTTGACCCTAAGAGTGACTCTTGTACTAACACAACCTAACTCATTAACTTTGTAACTTCGAAACTAGATAGTAAACTTGGAAACCTCGCAACTGAAACACAACACGACATTTATTACTTTTCAAATTTTTTTTTGTTGCGTTTTGAACGATAAATTTGGGCATGACATTTTCGTATTTGGTTCTTTGTTTAGTAGTAGATGGATTGTTGGTTCAGTTTGAAGCATTGTACACAGATGTCTATTATTATATCAATTAAGCATCATTTCATGTGTCGCTGGGTTTTTCCCCTCAAGTTGGAGAGATTTTCCCCTCAAATTGGAGGGTTTTCCCAAAATAAATATTAGTGTTTTTTTTGTGTTAAGAATCTTTTGTTTCTCTGCTATTCTGGTTCATAGCATTAACATGGTATTAGAGCGGGTCTAAGGAAACGATCTGAACCAGAATAGAACAATAGGATTCTAGAAGAATCGTAATGTCTAATGGGAGTCGAATATGCTGTTCAAAATGAGGGATTCATATGAGAACGTGTAGCTGAAGAGCCTTGGAGGGTAGAATCTCTGATGAAGCTTCTCACCTGGACATGGAGGATGTTGTCATGTTCGTTTATGCTTACATGTTTGACATTCATGTCTATGAGGATAACAAATGTACCGGTATTCAAATTTTTCATTCTCTATAAGTGTGTGATGGCGAAATTTCTATTGGTGGATTGTGAGGAAATTTAGGCAATAAAGAGATAAGTATTTGAATATTGATCATGAATTTTATGTAGTTAATTCATGCTATAATATTGAGAATAGTGAATCATGTATGTTTTTAGCATTGATTTGTATATTTTCTCTTTATGAATAGTTTGATTTTGTGAACTATTGCTAATCTCTCTAAAAATGCTTCCAGGATGGATTGAGAAGCAACGAGATGATGTGAGATTACAAACAAAGTCATGCAGGCTATAAAAATGAACATGGGAACACTGCTTGCAACCATGGCACTGAATTGATGGCACATAACTTCATTAAAGAGATAGAACCTATTCATATTGTCATTGCAATTAATTTCTTCGAAGAGGAAGAAATGACATTCAGAGGGAGACTATTCAGCTACAGAAATCAGATTTAGAGGGAGCTTGAGTGGCAGATGTAGAATGCCAAGTCCTTTGAAGAGGATCAACAAGCTTGTGTAGTAGTGTGACTGCAAAAGCTCATTGTTGGACAAATATTGGAGCCAATTTCCTGGTATTGTGATAATCAAAGCCATGAGAATGTTGCCCCTGTTGAGAGGGAGTCTCAACATTCAGATGATATTTTATATGTTTTAGTGAGTTCTTCTCTGCGAGGGAAAAGTTTGAGGTGCAATCTCTTGTTAATGAGTTCTTCTCTGAGAGGGAGAAGTTCGAGGTGCAATCCCTTGTTAATGAGTTCTTCTCCGTGAGGGAGAAGTTTGAGGTGCAATCCCTTGTTAATGCATTCTTCTTTGTGAAAGAAGTTTAAGGTGAAAGCCCTTGTTCCACCCTCTGGGAGTAGCTATGGTGGATGTCATGTGATAGACTCCATGACTTAGATCTTGTGTTATTCACCCTCTAGTAGTAGCCATGGTGAACGTCATGTTGAGATGACGATATCACATTGAGAGAATCCGTGTTAAAGTTTTTGGTTTTCTCACAATGGGTGTAGCCATTGTGAGGGTCATGTTGAGAGAATCCATGACATGAGAATCTGGAAAGATATCTCCCTAGCTAAGAGGGAGTGTTGATGTTATATAGCGTCAGGAGTTATCTTTTTCCTGAAGGCGAATCACTTGTCCAACAAATGCGAAGGCTCTTGCATTTGGAAATTGAAAAGACTTGCATGGAGATGTGAAGAGACATTTATTTGAAATGAAGACACTTGTACTTGGAATGTAAAGAGTCTTCAGTTTTGAAGATGAAGAGTCAAGTCTTCTATATATTTCTTTATCTTGTGCATTGGTTGGGTGTTAGACACGCATTATATTGTTGGTTTTGTGTAGTAGATGGCTTGCTGGTTCAATTTGAAGCATTGTACATAGATCTCTATTATTCTATCAATAAAGCATCATTTCTTGTGTGGCTGGGTTTTTCCCCTCAAGTTGGAGGGTTTTCCGAAGATAAATATTATTGTTTTTTTGTGTCATCTATTCTTGCATGTTTTGTGTTAAGAACCTTTTGTTTCTCTGTTATTCTGGTTCATAACATTAACACTAATTGCCTGCTAACTATTCTTCATTGTTTACTGATTTCCGATATTAAGAAACACCATAACTTGCTCATCTGAAATCTCCAACTGCTATGAAGCTGGAATAAGGTAAAGTATACCTCGATAAAGCTCCCCCTAGGTTCGCTACTCAAAACTCAAAATTGTCTGGCTGTACCGAAGCATTTACTATGACCTGTACACTATCCTTGTTCTTCCATACTTAGCCAATTTCTTCTCCAATCCATTGGTATCAACAAAATATGACAAGTGACCATGTGAATCATGTATGGTTGCCATCAATGACAACATTCAAGCCATCAAGAGCAGTTTCTCTTGCCAACACAGCAGAATGTTCTGAAGAATTTATGACAACAAGATGTGCATAGTCTTTTGTAGGGTAGTTAAACGACGACCATTAAGGGAGGGTATTAGAATATTGTAATGTTTCTTTAATGGTCATCTTAGTTAGTCTTTAGTTTATTAGGTGATTTCTATTTTTGTCTTTAGTTCACAATTGTTTCTTTCAGAAACATCATCATTGTAAATCTATATAAGGATCTTTTATCTCCTCTATTTAATACACAATCAATTTACCATAACATGCTTCTAGGAGAATTAATAAACTAAATGAATAATTGAAGAATCTAGATGGCTAATAGTAATTCTCCTTACTAACTATATCAAAATACATTTGATATTAGACAATAACATCACATTGCATACCACAATACTTGTTAGTTCACATGTCTGTAGTTTTCTAAATTAAGATTTCTTTTATCAGATCTGGTCCTCATTGATTTGCATATTCTACCTTTCATATTTGCTTGATAATATATTCATGTCTGTTGTAAATGCTAAAATTGAACAGCTATGCATGGAAATACAATAGCAATAAACAAAACCACATAGGACACAGAAACTATCCTCAGAAAATCCTCCTACACGAAGGAAAAACATAGCCACACAACAAAACTTCCTCTTTTATTAGGATATAAAGCTAAGTACAAATCCTTAACAAAACTGAGACTTGAATCACTGTGTGTAAGCTATGCTTTACACTTACAAAAATAGAGTCTCAATAAGATACTTAAGCACTCTCCAATAGATACGAAACAATATATGCAAAATAGCCTAACTTTAAATGCACACCGAAAGTAACTCTAGTTCAGAAATCTCAAGCGAGCCTTCAGAGCAATACATCAATAAGATAATCCACTGGACTGAACATATACTTCTGCCCAGAATTGCTTTTACAATAATCATGAATAACTTAGATAAAGAAGATCAATAACCAAGCCAAACAAGGTTGCAAAAGAAAGCATGAAAATTTGAACCCGTGAAACGGTGAGAAGAGGAAATAAATAGATGCCCAGATCATACACATCATACTCGGATCCTTCTTGAACGGAAGTCCCTTTGAATGCCATCAGATCCTTCGTGTGCCATCACGGGGCCTCTTGAAATTCCAATACGATATCAAACAACTAAGCACCGAGCCATAACAAATTATCGTGGATGATAAAATCAAATGCGAAGACTTCAATAGAAGAAAGAAAAGGCTCGGCCCAAAATGAAATTGTCAAACTCTTCATTAAACACGGAGAGACTCTTCTCATACTATCGTGATGATGAGTCAGTCAACGCGGGATCCACAGCAGCTGGCCAGGAAAATATAGAAGATACAAGAGACACAACATCCAAAGTGATAGCATACTTCAAGATCAAAAGGAGGAAGACATGTACAAATGAGAACAATAAACATACTAAGTTTGAACGACAGCAAGTCACCTTATGCAAGGAAATGAGTACTATGCTCGGGAACATGAGATAGAATAGCAACCAGCAAAATAAGGAGATTCAGAAAGTTTCTCCTGAGGCTACTTACTTCAACACTCTCTCTTAGCAAAGGAGAAAATATCAAGATACTCATGTAATCATGGAGTCTCTCAACATGACACTCACAATGGCTACACCCATATTTGATAAAGCAACACCAGAATATCACGGAGTCTCTCAACGTGATAGCATCACGGAGTCACTCGACATGATGTTCACCATGGCTACACTCATGAGTGAAAAAATAAACACAACTCTCATCACGAGTCACTCAACGTGATGTCATCATGGAGTCTCTCAACATGACGTCCACTATGGCTACACCCATGAGTGGAAAGAGTCGACAAGGGATTTCACCTCAAACTTCTTCAACACAATGAAGAGTGCATTAATCCACATAAAGCAAGAATTAGTGAAGCTGAGATTCTCTCTCAGCAAAAGAGTATCATTCTCCACAATACCAAGCTTATCTCGAAAATAAGAAAACTTCACTCTAGGAAGGGGCTTGGTGAGAATGTCTGTTGTTTGTTCATCCCTGCAAATATACTTCAGCTGATTCTTTCCTTTGAACCATATCTCTCAAATAATGATACTTGATCTCTACATGTTTAGATCTATCATAAAAAACAAGATTAGTTGAAAGCTTCACACAGCTTTGGTTATCACAAAGAATAATAGTAGGCTCCAAAGATTTCCCAAACAACCCTGCAAGAAGTTTACGAAGCCACACCGCTTCTCGGGCTGTCATACAAGCTACAAAATATTCAGCTTCAATTGTACTTTGGGCTACACAAGATTGTCTCTTGCTGCACCAAGAAATCATGGCTGAGCCGAGGCTTAAACAACCTGAAGTGCTCTTGCTGTCAGGCACAAACCCTGCCCAATCTGAATCAGAAAAACCATGTAAATTTAGACCTTCTCAAGAAGAATATTTCAAACCATAACTCACTGTAACACGAACATATCTCAGAATGTGTTTGGCTGCAATAAAGTGAAGTTGTTTAGGCTCACACATGAACTGACTCAGAGTGTTAACAACATAGCTAATATCAGGCCTAGTGTTAACCAAATACATCAAGGAACCAATGAGTTGCCTATACATGGAAGGATAAACTAAATCTGAACTAGCAGCAACCTCATGTATCTTTTTCAAATTAGCTTCCATAGGAGTTGTCATTGATTTGCAATCAAGCATACCAAACCCTTTCAAAATATCAATGGCATACTTCCCTTGACGTAACATAATTTCATTGGGTCTTTGCCATACTTCTAAACCAAGGAAGTAGTGCACAAGACCAAGATCTTTTATCTCAAATTTAGAAGCCAAATCTTCCTTACAATCAGCCATAAGATTATCCTCTCCAATAATAAACAAATCATCAACATAAAGAACTAAAATCAATGCATGATCGTCAATTACCTTGAAGTAGAGATTTGAATCAGCATCATTTTTAATAAAACCCAAGCTCAACAAAGAATTATCAATTCTTTCATACCATGCACGAGGAGCTTGCTTGAGGCCATACAAGGCCTTTTTCAATCTACAAATATGTGATTCCTCATCATGATTGAGTTGGTGCTTAAGTTGATCGGAGACAACAGGTTGAAGTTGAAATAGGTTGAAGTTGAATGTGTTTCAACTTCAACCTGTTATCATGATTGAGTTGGTGCTTCAGCTGATCAGAGTTGGCGCTTCAAGGAGGGTCGGTGCTCTCGGTGAATTGGTGCCCACTTGTGTAATCTAGGTCGGTGCCCATTCTGTTAATGAAAGCTAATGATGAGTCGTGGTTTATTACCCAAAAGGGCTTTCCACGTGAAATTTAGTGTTCCCCTTGTTGCTGTTTGCTCTCTTGATTCTATATCTTTAGCTTATGTGGTTTCATGTGATTAAAAGTTTAAAATACTGATTCACCCCCCCCTCCCCCCCAATATATTTAGTGTCCTTTCAATCTCATATACTGGCAGGGAATACAACTGCTGCCACCCGCTTTCAAATTGATGAAGGGAGGAATAGTTTGTACAACAATCTTGATCCTAATGAATAAATAAGAATCTTGTTCTATAATTGTTTCATCCACTTCCAACAATGTGCCCAGCGATCTGCCAATGCACTCAAGGCTAGCATCCCCCCAAAAATCTAAAGGAAGATTATATAATCGAATCCAGATTGGCTCTTTATATACAGCTAAAGGAACCAGGTCAAAGTCAGCCAGCCACGGCTGCAAATATAGAGGAAAAGAATCGAAGAACAAATTTTGTTGATTCAATATCTTGTTTCTGTCTACTTCATCTTTGAAGATAACAATGAAGAATCCTTTTGGAATGAATTTAATGACCGATTCCTTACTCCAATGTTCACATACCCAAGCTCTGGTTTGAACTCTGGATATCCGCGCACCAATGAACCGACCGATAACTGCCATCTTTTCCCATAGAGCAACCTCCTCGCCAACTTCGTTCGGTAATTAATGTTGACCTCTTTGGCTTTTTGTACAACTGCATGGTAAGAAATATCTTGATCCACCGTTCCTCTATCACGCCTGCCAAAACCAGACCTAGACTTATTGTTGAAAAAAGCTTGTCGAGATCCCTGGTAAAAACATAGGCCATGAGAACTCCTCTCCCCTCTCCTCTCCCCTCTCATCATGCTCCTAAAATAGTTTCCCATAGATATATATATAGTCAATTCTGACAAATATAACATGTGTGCAGATTTTTATTTTCCTTTAACAACATATAATAAACATAGGATGTAATAAAGATAATATGACTATACATATATATAATGTTCAGATTTTCTATTGTAAAAGTATCTGAGACATCATAGAATTTAAATACAAAATATAAAGCACAAGAAATGTATATACATAAGCTGTATGTATATCTATATAACATGCACATATTTGCTGTCATCAATTCTTAAAATTTCCAACATTTCAAACAGAATGTATAAACATGGATGTTCATGTATTAGTAAACATATATTTCAAAGGTACATAAAAAGGAAACTAGCAGATTTCTTTCTTTTACGTAGAACTTTTACTATTAATAGAATAAAACATTGATTGAGAATGCATAGTTGCCTAAATGTAAAGGGAAATCTTACTTTAAAAAATCATATGTATATGAATATCATATTTAATAAATTGAGGGAACTACATTGTTTTCTACCTTCATATTTTACATCAAAACTAAAATCATATCTTTTTTTCTTCAGCAAGTAGTTATATAGCATAGAGTTGAAAGTTGGAAGAGACTCTTTATCTTCCTAATAATCTCTAAAAATAACATAGATTAAGACAATCCTTTGAGCACTTTTTCAAGTAATTGAAAATTTCAAACCAAAGGTTTACAATAGCGTTTCTTTCACATAACAAATAAGTCTTCAATACATAGCCACATTGGCTATTACATTTACAAAAATAATTAGAACATGCAAATCTTTTCTTTTTCTCAAGCCTTTTCTGTTCTTCCTTCAAAGGATCCATATGCATAAAAATAAATATCTGCAAAAGAAAATCCAAAAGACCATGGGAAGCTCACCTCCCAGCCTAGGCCTCTTAGAGACCACCCCCGATCTTGGGGAACCAAAAATAGGCGGGTTACACACATGCATAACAACAATAAAAATACAACACAACACAAAAACCCCCACTCATTACTTTCACAATGGGTGTCAAATTGGCCCTAATAATGGGGTGAAGTGGACCAAGTATTCTATGAGGAGAAAGTCAAACCCAAATGTATAAACACAAGCCTTCACAAGGCTTTCAAAAACAACTCTTCAAGCAAACTTCTCATACTCACAACTTCAACCCTTATGACCCCCAAGGCAGCAAGCCAAAGCTTCACCCTTATGCCCCCCAAAAGCAAACAAGGAATGACTTCATGGAGCCCATATTCCAAGTTTTCTCCCCCTCTCCTTGAGGAAAGACTACACCCATGGGCTGTCCAAATACCTTCACCTCCAAGGCTACTTTTCCCTCCCAAGGGTGAGTGGACCTTGAGAATCCCAAACACAAAGAAAATGAATCACAACACAAAGAAAAAACTTCACAATACAAAATGGAAGATCACATAAACATTCATTACAACACCATATGCATACACTCTATCATACTTCCACCATTTTCACATTCAAAGTAAGAGCAACAAGAATGAATTGAGAGCCACCAACCTAAGTCCAAGCTTATGCAAGTGAGTTGAGGATGAATTCCTTTAGTCCAAGTTTCTCTTCTTTCCAAACCTCCCCAAATCTAGTCAAGTCTTTAAGATAGAGAGTGGGTGTTCAAATTCTCAATCGTGGAGTATCCAGTAAAAAGACCTCTAAAGTACTCGTGGAAAAATGTAAGTTTTTCATTGGTTGGTCTTCCCTAAGCTTTTACAAGCTTATTAAAAATAGATTCAAGAAAGGTAACTCCAAAAAGAGAACAAAGTCTTTGCACTTAAAATGAAGGGTTGTCTAACCAAGACCATGCTTCTAAAAGTTGATTTTCATTCATCTTGAAAATCCAACTTTTAGAAGGGTCTTTTGGTCAACTAAGGGTTGTCTTAGAGTTAAAAATGACCCTTACCCATAGGTTTATCAAATGAGCTTCCTAAAAATGGCTCAAACACACTCCTAGGTCTTTTTCTAGCCTCCCAAGAGTCCATTTAAAACTTACCCGTGAAATTCACTTGAAAAGACCATACCTCAGGCTCCCTAACCAAGGGGTTCACATGAGGATTTTCTATGGTACTAACCTAGGTTGGTGACCAACCAATCCTCAAGTGGACATGTCATGACTACATTTAGACATTACAAGTGTTAAGTGACACATTTTACACTTTACAAGACACATGACATTTCCACTTGAGCACACACATAAATTAAAATTACAAATTATGATATGAAAAGAACACATTCAAAGATATACGTTTACAAAATTAAAAACAATACAAAGAGGTCTTGTCTCTTATTAAACGTAACCTTGGCTTGAACTGAATTCACATAGGCCTAAATTTGGTTCGCCGATTTAATACCATGGTCACATTCCCTGCACACTAAATCCGAATATCAGTAGTCTAAAGAATATAATATACATCATAATGAAATAATCATCATTCAAAACTTCTACGAAACATCTACATTTTCATCACACAATCAATTTAACTTTTCACTCTTGAAATTATATGCATTCATAAACATCATTTAAGCATTTAACTTTTATTTCACAATAGAAATCACATTGCATCATAACTGAATCAAATCACAATTTCCTAATAAATCACATAAGCATATATAATCCACCGTATATTTATTAAATTTAAATAACCATAAATGAAAAACCATAATTGTATCATAAAACTAATCATCATGAGCATCATAAGATAATGTGCATTTAAAGTCTAAATGATCAAATATAGTCTGATCCAATAAGGTATAAATTCATAATGTATCATAAAAAATTTATGTAAAGGCCTTTCACATAAGATAATTGACTAGATTTGGGGAAGTTTGTATGATACATTATAGATTTATACCTTATTGGATTAGACTGGATTTGATCAATTAGACTCTAGATGCACATTATCTTATGATGCTCATGATGATTAGTTTTATGATACAATTATGGTTTTTCATTTATGGTTATTTTGATTTAATGAAATATGCGGTGGATTATATATGCTAATGTGATTTATTAGGATATTGTGATTTGATTTAGTTATGATGCAATGTGATTTCTATTGTGAAATGAAAGTTAAATGCTTAAATGATGTTTATGAATGCATATGATTTCAGGAATGAAAAGCTAAATTGATTATGTGATAAAAATGTAGATGTTTCGTAGAAGTTTTGAATAATGATTATTTCATTATGATGTATATTATATTTTTTGGACTACTAATTTTCGGATTTAGTGTGCAAAGAATATGACCATGGTATTAAGTCGGGGAACCAAATCTAGGCCTATGTGAATTCAGTTCGAGCCAAGGTCGCGTCTAATAAGAGACAAGACCTCGTTGTGTTGTGTTTAATTTTGTAAATGTATATGTTTGAATGTGTTTTTTTCATATTATAAATTGTAATTTTAATTTATGTGTGTGCTCAAATGGAAATAACATGTGTCTTGTGAAGTGTAAAGTGTGTCACTTGACACTTGTAATGTGTACATGTTGTCATAACATGTCCACTTGAGGATTGATTGCCCACCAACTTAGGTAAGTATCATAGAGAATCCTCATGTGAACCTCTCGGTTAGGGAGCTTGAGGTATGGTCTTTTTACTTGAATTTCGTGGGTAAGTTTTAAGAGAATTTTTGGGAGGCTAGAAAGGTACTTAGATGTGTGTTTGGGCCATTTTTAGGAAGACCATTTGATATACCTATGGGTAAGGGTCATTTTTAACCCTAGGACAACCCTTAGTTGACCAAAAGACTCTTCCAAAATTTGGATTTTTAAGATGGAGGAAAATCAACTTTTGGAAACATGATTTTGGTTAGACAACCCTTCCATTTAGGTAAAAAAACTTTGTTTACTTTTTGAGTTACCTTTCCAGAATCCATTTTTAGTAAGTTTGTAAGAAGCTTAAGGAAGACCAACTATTGAAAAACTTAACTTTTTCCAAGAGCACTTTAGAGGCATGTTTGGTGGAGACTCTCTATGGTTTAGAGTTTGAACACCCACTCTCTATCTTAGAGACTTGATTAGATTTAGAGATTTGGACAAAAGGAGTTCATCCTCAACTTGCTTGCCATAAGCTTGGACTTAGGGTGGTGGCTCTCACTTCATTCTTTTGTTGTGCTTAATGTGTATGCAAAAATGGTTGTAGAATGCTATATCATGTTTTGTAATTGTGTTGCAATGGAGGTTTTTGTGTTTTTTCCTTTCTTGTGTTGTGAGTTTCTTTTTTGAAGTGATGCATGTATTTGTGTATGAGTCTCAAGGTCTTTTCAACCTTGAGAGGGAAGAGTAGCCTTGGGGTTGAAGGTTTTAGGGCAGCCCATGGGTGTAGAGTCTCTCCTCAAAGAGGAGAGGAAAAAAAAATGAAGTATGGGCTCCATGCCATTCCTTACTTGTTTCATGAGGGTCATAAGGGTGTTGTTTATGACTTGTAGCCTTGGGGGTCATAAGGGTGTTGTGAATATGGAGAGGTTGTGGAGGAGTTGATTTTTGAAAGCGTTGTGAAAGCTTTTTTTTTGTTGTATTTGGGGTTGGCTTTCTCCCCATAGGGTACTTGGTCCATTTCACCCCATTTTTAGGGTCAATATGAGAGCCATTGTGGAAGCATTGGATGAGAGTTATGTATTGTGTTTGTTGTCTTGTTATTGCTGTTATGCATGTGTGTAACCTGTCTATTTTTGGTTCCCCAAGCTCGAGGTGGCCTCTTAGAGGCCTACGCTGGGAGGTGAGCTTTCCATGGTCTTTTCAAATTTACTTTTGCAGATTTTGGATGCATAAGGATCCCTTGAAGAAATGAAGATAGAGTTTGGAATAAAAGAAATGTCTATTTTGTAATACTGTCTATGTAATAGCCTTTATGGCTAAAGTGTGAAATCTTGTTTTGGAAAGAAGAAACAAAATGTTGGTATTCTTTAAATGCAGTAGATAAAAAAAAGAAATTTTGCCTATTTTACATTGTTGTTGTGTAATGACCTATGTGTTGGAGTTTAGAAATCTTGTTTTGAAAAGGAGCAAAGCCATGTAAATTTTATGTAGAGTAGATTAAAGAGATATTGTAAGAGTTGAAGGAAATTCCTTTATGTGTAGATGAAGCTTAGTAAGGATATTTTTACTTGGAAGTATTGTCATTCAACCCCTACATTTTGAAAGAAAGAGAAAGAAAGTTATTTTTGTACTCTCTTATCTACATGTTTGTGTTTAATTGAAAACAAAGTCTTTATGTTAATGCACATGCCTATCTGTTATATTTTTTAGTTTCAGCTATACATAGAATTCCCCTTTGTATCATAAAAGAAACATGACTCCTAATATTTGGAGATATACATAGGTTGACATATATTCAAATATTTGCAAAAGTCCCTTAATGTATTCATGCATATGCTCATTGATTTACTTTCTAAATGCTGTTAAAAAAAAACCTATGAATGTTCCTTTTAATTTAAATTTTGTAGGTTCATATTCATGTACCCTTTATGTTTATTTTTTACATTCATGTTTAATAAATATATATCTATCTATCTATATATATATATGGATGTATATATAAATATGTATTTAGGTTTTCTGTCATAACTTTCCTTGTACAATTTAGGAATAAAATATTCTGATTTTTTTTAAAGAAGCTGAGGAAACACAGTGTGTATATATATATATATATATATTATATTCCAACAAATATTATAAAACAAAACTTTATATTATAAAAAAAAACAACTGTTGTATTTAATTTTGGGCGGGCTGCTCTACCCAGCCGCACGCGGTTTTGGATGGGGAGTGGCGGCAGGAGCCAACCCACCTCCACCGTCCTCCCTTTTAAGGAAGGAGGTGGAGGGGGGGAAAGGGTTTGGCCCCCCTTGGCGGCCACGACCTCCACTCCACAGCCACGACTGTAAAGCTGTGGATTGTGGGTGGGGTGGCTGCGGCTTGCCACGACAGCCACGACCCCCCAACACCCCAAGCGCTGCAGTTAATAAACGAAACCCCAATACAAAAAATAAAAATAAATTGCATGAGGTTGGAAAACATATAAAACAATGTATAAATCCCCCCAATATTCTTGTGGAATTTCGCAGCCCCCTGCATAAACATGTTTATATATACAGACATATATAAATATATATACACGCTGATGTATATATTTTTATATATCTCTGAATATATGCTCAGCCATTCCATGGAACCCCCATCTTCATACCTGCAAACAAAAACATTTTATTGAAGAACAAATAAATTTAGCTAGGGTTTAGAATTTGGAATAAAGAGAGAAGAAAGAGTAGAAGAATGAAGAATGCCTTTATTTTTGGTTTTTGCAAAATGTCTTTAACCCTAATTTCGAAATTAGGGTTAGGGTTGGGCTTAGAGAAGTTGACTTTTAATTTAAAATAATGTTTTTTTCCCTTTTTGTGGGTAGTTTTTTTATTCACTTTTAGGAGGTAATTTCTATTTGTCCCTTGCGACATTAAATCTCATTTTCACATTTGGATTTAATTAAAAAGACTAAGATTAGATGTAAAAAAATAAAATTTAATCTTTAGAATTGGGCATTTTTATGAGGTAAATTAAATAATTGATTTAGATATGTATATTGTAGTAACTTGAACCATAAAATTAACATAAGGTGTTATATAATAATCTTTATTACGAAGAACCTTCTTATTTAAATAAGTTGAAATATCATGATCAAAGGAATTAATAGAATGAATGTTTTAGGGTATATTCGTGAACAAGTATTAATTAAATTACTTTAACTATACTATTGGAAAAAGAAGCCTTATGATTAATTTAATATCTTTCATTAGGAAGTAGTGGGTCGAACGTAATGTATTTACGGTTTGTTATAACTTTTTAAAGTCCTTGTTACATTAATTATTGTTTTAGTATTTTTAGAGTAATGCGATTAAGACAATTTCAATTAAGTTAGTGAACCTTGTTAAAGGTGGGATAATATCGTCGTAATAAATACCCTTAAATTTTAATGAAATTTTATATAAGCATTTGAGGATATAAATTAACTTATACCAACCTTATTAATGTTATATTAACTGAAAATTAAGACGCAGTATAACGAGATGGTAAACTATTTAATAGTTCTTTTCCTTTCGTAAACCGCGTTTAGGGGCAAAAACCTATAAGGTGATTTAACTAATTAAACCAAGAAACTTATTTTATGGGTTGAGGGATGATGACATGTGGTCATGATTCCCCTTGACCCTATTAGCTACTCTTGCAATTAGCATAACCTAACTCACTAACTTGTAAACAGAGTAACTGGTTAGTAAACTTGGAAACCTCACAATTGAAACCAACACTGCATTTATTGTTTTTTTCAAAAAATAGTTGTTGGGTTTTTAGACGTAAAATTTGGGCATGACACAGGTGAGAAGCTTCATCAGAGATTCTACTCTCCAAGGTTCTTTAGCTGCATGTTCTCACATGAATCCCTCATTTTGAACAAAATATTCGACTCCCATTAGACATTACGATTCTTCTAGAATCCAATTGTTCTATTCTGGTTCGGATCTTTTCCTTAGACCTGCTCTTATACCATGCTAATGTTATGAACCAGAATAGCAGAGAAACAAAAGATTCTTAACACAAAACATGCAAGAGTAGATGACACAAAAAAACACTAATATTTATTTTGGGAAAACCCTCCAACTCAAGGAGAAAAACCTAGCCACACAAGAAATGACGCTTTATTGATAAAATAATTGACATCTGTGTACAATGCTTCACTGAACCAGCAATCCATCTACTACACACAAAACCAGCAATATAATGCGTGTCTAATACCCAACCAATGCACAAGACAAAGAAATATATAGAAGACTTGACTCTTCATCTTCCAAACTGAAGACTCTTTACATTCCAAGTACAAGTCTCTTCATTTCAAATGGATGTCTCTTCACATCTCCATGCAAGTCTATTCAATTTCCAAATTCAAGACCCTTCGCTTTTCTTGGACAAGTGATTCGCCTTTAGGAGAAAGATAATTCCCAACGCTATATAACATCAACAGTTAGAAGATCAGTTGGCGATCCTATTAGATTGATGGGATGAACTGTTTTTGAGGTTGAGATGTTAGAGCCGACATGGTGGAAGAGATCTATGAGGTTGCTCGAGGTTAAGATCATATTTTGCATGAGGATTTGGTCGACACTTCACACGGTACACTTTATGTTCTTATGGCCAACTAGCAATGATATTATTTTTGATAATGGGTATATAAGATCAAGTTTATATGCGATGGACAAAGATGGTATGGTATTGATAAATGTACATGCTGTATGTGCGAATGACATATAATCAGTGGTTCAATTGACAGTTGAGTAGAGATGTATTGCACCTACATGGAACTATTTTGGCATGTATAGACGTTGTGTCAGTTCAACATTTTGTAAAGCAGTAAGCTTTCCTATGTCATGTCCCCTTTCTAGAGTGGACATCAGAGACGGAGGAGTTGGCCTATCATTGGAGTCTCGTAGGCTAGCGGAGATGGATAGGGACTCTTTTAGTGCATACAGTGACTGAATTTTGGCTTTACAAGCAGTTTGGAGCCAGTTTGGAGCAGTTCCTAGATTTTAGGGGATATCCCTACTTATTAGGAGGATGTGGTAGTTTCCAGATGTGAGGTCCCACTGGACCATTCCATGGTTTCAGTTTCAGGATGACAGGGTGTGTTCCCTAGTTTCTAGGAGCATCCCTAGATTTTAGGGATGGGACTGCCA
>MU225343.1:868733-885994 GCA_018584345.1 Thuja plicata
TAAGGGATTTTTGGCTTATTCTGGGCAGGCAGGCCTATGTGTTATAGCTCGTTGGAAAGGTCTTGACTTAATCTAAATCATTTTCATCTTCCAGAGACCTTCCGACACTTTGAGTTATGTTAATTGGGCAAAGGGGTGTTTTTCGTATACATTAAAGCCTTTAATTAAAAGATGCCATTTTATAATAAAGAAAAAAGGCATATTCTTCCTTTAGGGTTCGATTGGCTTTGAGAGGGAGATAAAAGGAGAAGTTGGGTCATTCTTTGGACATTTTTTACATCTTTTACAACTTCAATTTTGTTATTGACAATTTTGCTCTGTGGAGTGATTTTGGAGAACTGGGACGCAAACCCCAGAGTCTTGCTATTGGGACGCAAACCCCAACAGATGGTTTCAACATTATTCTATAGTATTATTTTCAGAGTTGACATAGAGTGTTGAATTTAGCGTGGAAGTACTGTGGCAGTGGACGTTGGGAGTCCATTTTGGCACGTGAGGTATTCAGACTGCCTTGGCGTGACTTCTGCAGCTGTATGGCTACCTGTCAGCTGTCACTTGGTTTATTATTTGGTTTACAACAGCAAGTTTTGCCTTTGGTGCGTGGCTGGTTATTTCAGTAGCTAGGCGTCATCATTCTTCATTGTAAACAACCTTTGCTGATATACTGAATGCATATCTTGCCTGGTACAATTTGCAGCCATTCTGGTTGATTGAATATTATATTATTGCACGCTATCTCAGCTTATTTCTTATTTGCTGCTGTTATTATTTACTGTTTTACATATATCTGGAAAATACAAACACAAAAGAAACAATCCTTCTGCAACTTCTGTCTAATTCTCTAAGACCACAAAATAAGTATAGGAAAATCTATTATTTTAATTAAAATTTACAGAAGTTCAGCGAAAGGATGCTCTTGGGATCTTTCATCCTAAGGGTTGTAGCCCTGTTTTGTATTCGAGCAGTGAGCTCTAGGCAATGTGCCTGAATGCATGTCCATTCTCGTTTTGTACTAAACCTTTAACAGGGTTATTTATTTTGTAGAGTAAATCTTGTGGGTTTGATCCCCAACGTGGTGTTTTCCCTAATAGGATTTCCACGCAAAAAATCATGGTGTTATGATGTTGTGGATGTATGCTTTATATTTCAGTTTATTGTTCCTTATTGCATTTGGTTTATGGTTAAGAAATCTGATCACCAAAGTTAAAAATAGCAGAACACGAATTCACCCCCGCTCTCATTGTTCCTAAATCCCAACAATTGGTATCAAAATCTTGTGCCTCGGAGGAAGCCTAATAGCTTGAGGAAGATCTTGATGGGAGACAACATGAGTTCAGCTCAGCAGCAGCTCCTGGTAACTGGTTGCACTTGAAGATCTTGATGAATCTAAGGAAAAAGTCCTTGATCTGAAGAAGAAACTTAAAGATGCTGAAAGTTTCATTCAAAAATTGAAGGACCGATTGAACAAATCTATGGAGAAAAGGAAAGATCTTGTTGAGTAGTTACAACAGAAAGAAAACAATGATGATTCCCAAGCCTTGAAGGAGAAAACTGATAAATGTGAGCAACTTGCAAAAGATAAAGAAAATCTTGAACAATCCTTAAAGAAGACAAAAGAATGTGAAAAGGTAAATCATGAAATGGAAACTAGGGTGAGGATACGAAAAGAGGAAATAGAGGGAAGGAAGAAGCTTGAAGATTTTCCTATTCAAAAAGCCAAACATCATGATGACGAGCTTAGGAAACTAATTGAATATCTTGAAAGGGAAAATGGAAGTCCTAGGAATGAGCTTGCTACTGCTAATGAATTCAAAGAGAAATTCTAAGCTAGTTCAACGAAGCTTGATGGACAACTTGAGAGTCAAAGGAACAAAGGAGATAGACAAGGACTTGGTTATGACAAGGGAGAAAGCTCTGAATCTTGTTAGGACAATTCTCTGTCAGAAAATCTGAAAATTCATGCTCTTTTGGAGAAAGATACAAATCATCTCATTTGTGTCCTCCGCTCATATGGGGGGGGGGGGAATACACCAACACATAGTTCTCCACCTACCTAAAGGATCATGGAATTCGATGTCAATTGACTGCAACATACACACCTCAGCAAAATGGAGTTGCTGAACGAAGAAATCTCATCATCATGGAGATGCTCCGAAGTATGTTGAAAGATTCTCAACTAGGGCATGCATATTGGGTTGAAACTGTTCATACAACAATTTATCTTTTGAATCGTACACCAACCAAAGCCCTTGATAGCATCATTCCAGAAGAAGCATGGACAGGGGTAAAGCCTTCCATCTGTCATCTCCGTGTGTTTGGATGCACTGCCTATAAGCATATTCTTAAACAAAAAATGAAGAAGGTAGATGAAAAGTCAATGCAATATGTGTTTCTTGGATATAGAAATGAATGCAAGGTATACTACCTTTTGGATCCCAACACGAACTACATTAGTAGAGATGGAATTTTTGATGAGAAGAGTGAGCCAAGTTCTCTTCCTACATCATCATTTGCTACAAACAGTGCTCCTATATGCTACATATCACCTAACATGTGATACCAAGTTTTACATATCATCTAACTCATGATATAAGGAATCGCCTAACACGTGATACCAAATTTTACATATTAGCTAACTCGTGATACGAGGAATCACCTAACACGTGATACCAAGTTTTACATATCACCTAACTCGTAATATGAAGGATATAATGTGCTCGAGAAAATTACATTCTCCTTATATATCCCTATTATAGTATGTGCACTAACATTACATCACATAATGTCTACCATAAAGAATCATGGCACATCCATGAATCAAGATGGTATCAAGTCAACATGATATCAACATTACAAGATCATCCCCTTATAATGTTAACTACAAGTGTTTATTAAATAAAAAGTCGTCACTTTTTAGCAATGTACATAGGATGGGTGGACCCATAAAGTCATACAGTTACACATATGACAAAAGAAGTTTACCCATTAAATTTTTTTATTATATTAGTAAAAATCAAATTTTTTACATTTCAACCATAGCAAGATTTTTTTTCCTGAAGTGATCAACTTTCACCTTTGGGAGTGGTTTGGTAAGGATATCTGCTGTTTGATCTCCTGTACTGATATATTCCAACTAGATCACATTCCTTTCTACCATGTCTCTCACATAGTGGTAAGGAATCTCTATATGCTTAGATCTGTCATGAAATATTGGATTCATTGATAGCTTGATGCAACTTTGGTTATCACAGTGGATGATAGTCGGTTTTAGTAGTTTGCCGAATAATCCTACAATTAGTTTTCCGAGCCATACTGCTTCTCTAGCAGCCATTGATGCTGCGATATATTCGGCCTCTCTAGAGCTTTGTGCCACTGACGACTGTTTTCTGCCAATCCACGATATCATAGCCGATCCTAAACTGAAGCAACACCCTAAGGTGCTCTTTCGATCGGTCACACTTCCAGCCCAATCTGAGTCCATGAATCCATGAAGATCTAAGGCAACCTTTTCATACTTGAGTACATAATTTAGAGTACCTTGAAGGTACCTCATTATATGCTTCACAGCCACAGGATGTATTTCCTTAGGTTCACACATGAATTGGCTCAAAGCATTCATTGCATAACAGATATCTGGTCTAGTGTTGGCCAAATACATCAATGATCCAATCATCTGTCTGTAGAGAGTGGGATCAGCTGACTGAGAATTTGCTGCTGCTTCCTTCAACTTGTGAAGATTTGTCTCCATGGGTGATGACATCAGTTTGCAGTTCATCATGCCAAATCTCTTCAATATATCAATGGTGTACTTTCCTTGGTTTACAATAATGCTATTTGATTTCTGCCAGACTTATAAGCCAAGGAAGTAGTGCAGTAGTCGTAAGTCCTTCATGTCAAATTCTGAGGCTAGTTCCTTCTTGGATTGATTAATGAGATGATCCTCTCCTATAATCAACAGATCATCAACATATAATATTAACATTAACATATCACCTTTGCTTTGCTTGAAGTAGAGGTTCGGGTCTGGATCATTTTTGGAGAATCCTAATCTCATGAGGTAACTGTCAATTCTCTCATACCAGGCTTTGGTAGCCTGCTTAAGTCCGTTTCTTTAACTTACACATACGTGTTCTTGAATTATGGATCTCAAATCCTTCAGGTTGCTCCAAGTAGACCTCTTCTTCAATAGTTCCATTTAAGAATGCAATCTTAACATCTATCTGATGTACTTTCCATGCTTTGGCAGCTGTAATGGCTAGAACAACTCTGACTGAAGTATATCGGGCAACTGGAGAAAAAGTTTCTTCATAGTGAATTCCTTCTTTTTGTGAGAAACCTTTGGCTACGAACCTTGCTTTGTACTTTTCTATACTGCCATCTGTAGCATGCTTGATCTTGAACAACCATTTGGAGGAGACCATTGATTTCTCTTTAGGTCTAGATACAATTTCCCATACATCATTCTTCAGGATGGCATCTTTCCATACTTGCTGCTGAATAGGTTTTGAAACATTTGCAGGTTCTGACTTTGAGAACTCACTCATTAGGGCTACGTAACTAGATAATCTTGTGAGTCTTTTACTCTCTCTAAAAGTTCCTGAAGGAGCTCCGTAGGACTTTCCTTCTATTATCTTAGTTGCTCAGAGAGGTCTCTTCTTTGGCTTTTTCAAGGATGTGCTTGATTCTTCATTTTCTTCTTCCTCAGGATACTCCCTGTGAATCTCAGGAGTAGTTTCCTTTTCTGGTTTTATGGGAGAAGTTTGGATTTCTGGCTCTACGGAGTTTCTAGCTCTTGTGAATGCTATATCCTCCTCAAAAATTACATCTCTGCTTAGTTCAATCTGTTTTTGACCAGGCACATGTACTCGGTAAGCTTTTGAGGTTTCACTGTAAGCTACAAAAATACCCTTTCTTCCTGAAGGTTCTAGTTTTGTTCCTTTCTCTTTGGGCACATGTATGTATACAAGACACCCAAATATCCTTAAGTGACAAATTCTTTAAACATATTTGATGTATATTCCCTCCTGTTGTCTGTCCTTAAGGTTTTTATTTTTCTTCCAGAGGAGTTTTCAGTAAGGGATTTCAATTCCTTAAATCTTTAAGGATCCCCTCAGATTCTTTACATTTGAGAAAATAGATCCAGGTCTTATTGGAGAAATCATCAACAAAGATTACATAATATAGAAACCATCCTAATGAAGGGACAAACATGGGCCCACACAAATCTTAATGGACTAATTCTAATACTTTATTTATTTTGCTAGAACTATTCTGAAATGACTCCTTAGTGTTTTTTACCTAGGGCACACCCGCTGCATGCCCCAGAGTGTTATTGTTTAAGTTTTGGTAATCCCATGACTAATCTTTCCATGGAAGACAGGGCTCTAAAATTTACGTGTCCTAATCTTCTCTGTCATATTTCATTAGAGTCAGCAATTTCATGGAGAAGGGCTAGATTTGGTTCTGTACAAAGCTCGTACAAATAACTTTGTCTCTTACCTATGGTTTGTGCTTTCTTAATAGTAGAGTTCTTTGGCCAGGCCAATACTTTACCATCCATTAAGGTTACCCTGTATCCATTATCTTTAAGTGCAGATGTGGAGACTAAATTTCTTTTGATACTTGGAACAAACAATACCCCGGTGAGTTGAATAGAGATGCCTGACTTCAGTTTAATGGTGCAAGTTCCAACACCTTTCACTGGATGTGCAGAGTCATCTCCAATAGTTACTTCCTCATCAGTTTCTTCCACCATGGAATCTAATAGTTCTCTGAATCCAGTAACATGTCTTGAGGAAGCACTATCTATAACCCAGGTATTTTTATTAGAGACTTGATTTGAAAGTGCGTAGTAGAATACAAACTTCTCGGATTCATGCTCTTCCTTAATCTTCTTTACCTTGGCAAATGAGGTTTGATGCTTTCTGTATGGGCAATTTACTACACAGTGTCCATACTGATCGCAACTTAAGCATTCTACCTTTGACATATCTTTCTTGGATTTACCATTCCCATGATTTTTTTTTCTTTTCTTGAAATGTTTCTTCTTTTCTTTCTTGTAGGAATTTACATTTAATACATGAAGATCTTAATCAATGGTTTTTCTCTTGAGTCCTTTCTTTGCTAGTCTTGAGTCTTCTTGGAGACAATATGATCTTAGCCGGTCAAATTTTGGAAATTTTGACCTAGCACTGATGCCTGAAAAAATGTCTCCTAGGAGTCAGGGTGACCATCTAAGGCAATTAATGATAATTCCTTACATTCTATCTTGTACCCAAGTGTTGACAGTTGATCTCTTAGAGCGAGATTCTCATAAAGTATGAGTTGATTGATTCGCCTATGTTCATACTTATATGGTTAATCTCTCTCTGTAGGGCCAAGGTCTTGCTGGCACTACTTATTTCATAAGTGTTTACAAGTGTTTTAAACATGTGATATGCCGTTTCATATTTTGTCAAAAGTGGTACAATATGATCTCTGACTCCATCGATTATGATTTTCATGGTCTTATCATTTCCTTCAGTCCATGTAGTTTTCTCTAGATCATTCTCCAGTTCTGTCTTGTCTTCTTTTATAAATGACTCAACCTTATTTTCTTTTAGTATCATTAGTATTTTGAACTTCCATGATGAAAAGTTATTTCTTCCTTCAAGCCTATCCTCAAATTTGAGAACGCTTGCCATGGAAATGTGATGAACTATAAATTGTATTTAAATGTCTTAAGTTTGAAAGCTTCTTGGATCTTCTTTAACTTGGCTATGATACCATGTAAATGCAATTCAAACTTCTATTCAAATGATAATTATAGCTTTTGTATCCCTTTTATTTCTTTATGAATATATTGTGAATATACAACCTTCTAATTAATTTTTTTCGTATGCAGATTGCTGAATACACTATGTTCTATTTCAATATGTTTCAGCTAACGATCGTTTTGCATATATAAATAAGCAAATGTTATGAGTCACGTAAATGATAAGTCGTGACTCATTATTGAGTCACGTCTTATCATTGAGGTGACTCTTCATAACAAACAAGTCGTTGTTAATACAAGTCGATTTTGAATCGATATCACATAAGCCGATAATACTATTAGTGATAACATAACAGTTTTGATATTTAAACCGATCCTAATCGGTATTCATTGTAAGTCGACAGTCATATATAAATCGGTGATCATCGATTTATATATACTCATTTATATATTTATCTTATCGACGCTATCATATTTAACACTAGTTTATGTCAGGATCGGTTATGCTGATTTCTATTCCAGTCCCTCGACAGTGATGGATCAGATTCTTGTTTGGAACTTCATGAGGGGAGATACTGAGATTTTTACTTTTTGGTTGAATGGAATTCTTTTCCTATTACCCAGGATCGTGGTTGGCAGCTAGTTGGCTGATGTGGTCTTTCTTGAGTTACCTTGGCAGGGTATATTACATGGCATTGATTTCAGCTCTCTTAGAGCTTTCAGACCTATGGGAGTTCTAGTTTATGCCAACAATTTAGGATGGGTTGATATGATTTTTCGTGTTGGAGAGTTGTTTGGTGTTGATAGCTCCTTGACATACTACTATCTCTTCATATTTGACAGTTGTGATGACGTGATGATTTGGGATCCTAACATTGGTATGTTTGGTACATTACTTCAGTGGGATTTTGATGGGTGGCTTCACAATTTCGGACGTGGTGATGTTTATATCAGAGTATCGTAGCGGATTGGTAGAACAACATTCCTAAGGTTGATATGGGATCCAGGGATTTGCTTTCAGCATGCAGGTGCAAATTGCTCGAGGACAAGCAATCTTTGGTAAGCGAGGGCTGTTATGTCTCCTTTTTGGGAAATTAGAAGTCAATTGAATAATTAAGTTTTAAGTTGTCAAATTATATCAAATTTAAGGACAACTTAATTTAATCAGATAGTAATGTATTAAAATGACTTTAATGGAGCTTAGTGAATAATCAATAAAGTCATTTTATTATTATTTCCCAATTTTCAAATTAAAGGGGGGAAATAAAGAGAAAGAAAAAGAATATCAAGAGACAGGCAAAGGGAAAACGAAGAGTCTTAGGGATGTGCTATTAAAGAACATTGAAAGGCTCATTTTGATGATATTTGGTTTTGTTTAATTTATCTCTGAGAAGCTTGAGAGCTTTGGCTTTCAGTTTTGACATCCCGAGGACAAAAGCCTTTAGGATTTCTCGGTGGATTGGATGGAAACCCGATTCATGTTTGGAGGTGGATTCACAATGGAGTTCACAGCTGGGCAAATTTGTGAAGTTTTCATCTGAAGACAAACTTGTAATAAATAGACGTATTTCAAGTTTGTCTGAAAAATAAGGTTGTATAGATTTATCTTCATATTTAATTTTTGATCTCTATTTTAGTCCGATTTTATATAATTTTCAGTGTGATATGTTGGATCAAAAGAAACCAGTTTGCATGTAAATTGTTTGCTTAAATTCCCGTGAAACATTTGGAAAATCTAGAGCAAATATCCATAGGGGGATATTTCACTTTTGCCCCAATCTCCGCAACTAGCTTTGTTGTTTCAATTCTTTGTTCTGATGCCTTTTCCCCACAGACCGCAACTCTATGTCCACTCTCACCTAATAAATTGTCCCAACCCTACCATAGCTCATAAAAATCTGCTTTAAATATGATTCAACCAATGTTTGCTGCCCCACTACATTATTCGTCTAATTATTGTCCAAAATGGTGACAAGTTGCATCAAAATGTTTTTTGGAGGTGAAAGGGCCTTTTGCAAAATCCTTGAGTGTGGCTGAAGGGCATGCAAAATAGTTTTTGGCAACAACATTTTGTGTTTTGAAATGAACAGGACCCTCCAACACTACTTTAAGCTTTGTTTTGCCTTGACTTTATGTTGACATTGACTTCTTCATTCTCCATCACACACTCGTTATTGCTTCTTATTTTTATTTGCAAAGCAATGTGTGATAAGTTGCTCTAAAATTGTGGTTTTGGGTGGCTAATAGCAAAGAGCAATCTGAAAAAAAGGAAATAGAGTTTCAATGTTTTTTTGACATCCAAGGGATGCTCTAGGGTTGTGCAATATCATGGGGACTGCTATGAGACATTCCTTAGTGTCCCACCATTTCAGAAATGCCTTTGGGAACGGGGATGTGTTACCATGTACCCTTGGCTGTAAACATAGAAGTGCACATAATAGAGTTGATTCTAGTTGATAGATTAATTTAATTGTCAAAAATAGGGTTTGTAGGGGTCCACAACAGCGAATTAGTTATGAATGCCATTTTTTTTTCAACAGTGAATTAGCTCAAATATCCAAAAGCTTCGTTTATTCAGTTGATGAATTTTCAAGCTGGAGATGAAGAAAATTGCCCAGTGACAAGTAGAACATGGAAAAGGAAACACTCTATATTTTGTTATTTTTGTTATCAATTTACATGGTCAATTGATGTTAGTGGGTTGTGCTAGGAGAGCATATAAAAGAAAGGATGTCATAATTCATTGGATTGTATGCATGGTTTATTGTTGTTTTCATAGATAATGCTGAATATAAACATGATGCGATAAATAATGAGGTCATGATGTCATCATCATAAGAGACTAAATGGGTTTTTGTTGTAACTTGGATGTCTCTTCTAGTGTTTTCTTATAGATTTCCCTCCAAGATTAGATCTCTCTGTATGGTTAGATAATACAAAACTAACACTTATGTTATCATCTGTTCAGTTTTAGGTTTCTCTTGCATTTTGCATGCTTGGATTTTATATGGAAGTCTACACTTTCCTTGATACCTCTCATCTTGCTATTATCTTATAGAGAAAAAAAATGATTCCTTTCTGATGTTATTATGGTCAGGTGTCTAAAATATCATATGAGAAATGAGGAAGGTTTAGTTTCAAGTGATACAGCAAGTCTTCTTGGGAATGTTCTTCATCAAGATCCTAGTGCTTTCAGTTGTAAAACACCAGGTATACAAAATGAAGGCTAGGCTTCATCATTGTTTTCCCGTTTTCTTTTTTTTATTAATGCTTTTGCTAGGTTTTTTCTTTCTTGCGGCATAAATCAGCAATAACATGTAGAGTGTGAGATGGACTTAGAATACCAATACATGTAGATTGTATTCATGCATTCTAGGAAGTTTTGTTTGATGTGAAAAGAGTGGCGGAAATTGTGGATACTTTAGGAAAGCACATAGTGGAAGTCCTTGAATGTGTATTTGTTATAAAATAAAGCAGAATTTGGGCTGGATATCTGTTTCTGGGGCTGTTGGTTAAGCTTCTATGTTAGGAATAATCTATTCGTAAAAGATTTTTTTTTTAACTATGAATGGGACATCATATAATCTTTTGCAACTTTTGTCGTTGCACAAAATTGACCTTGGAATTCTTTAGGTAATTGCTGTATGTCTGGATTCCCTTCACTGTGTCTTAAAAGGAGTTGTTGCCACACAAACTAAATGTCTTTATCTATCTTGTTAAATTTTCTCATGCGTCATTTGTGCTTGCAGTTGTCCAGTAACTATACAATAATTATCACCTGCTCTTTTTGAAACATTCTTGTTTGTTCAATATCTGATTGTTTGAATTTTTCAGGTAATGACAAGCTGCGGGGTTCTCAGCAGTCTTCTACTGATAGAGGTTCTCAGCAAAAGCAACAGAGTGGAACTCCATTAAAAAATAATCATAAAGGGTCGTCTGTCAATCCTCAAGTAATCCCCGTGATACATTTGCACATTAATATGTTTGTAGTTGCTCATACTGTATCATAAACACCTTTAGGAAGGCTTTGTTAAGATCTCGTTGTTGGCTTTGGATGAACTATAGGTTGATTTTCTGAATAATTATAAATTATCTGCTCAGACATATTCTAGTTCTTTCAAAATGTTAAGAGGAGTTAATTTAATCACTGTTTATATATATTTTGAGCATTTTATGATAATTGCAGTTCATACTTGTTTCTGTAATTTTCTTTTGAAAGTTTGATAATATTTTTTTGTGGGGACATGCAGTCTTCTGAAGAGAATCTTGTTATAATGGGTTGTTTGCCAAAGCATGAGATATGCCTTGAAACAACTATTCTTGATTATTTATCTTGTCTGTCTACATGGATACAGTGGGTTTATTTTCATGCTGGAGAGCACAGTCTCCTTGTGTAACCATTATATATATGATGTGGCTGTGGCAAACTTAGGATCTCATTAGGTAACTTTGCTTTTATTTATTTATTTATTTTGGTACTGGTTGATTCTCTGTGTGGTCTAAATTTGTTTTTATATTAGTATAGTCAACATGGAGAGGCAATTGTAAAGGATTTTGGATATCAGTCAACAAGTGTAGGCATTTTGGTTCTAATATTGGTATCTTTGCAAGCAAACTCTGTATTTGTTAAAATATTCATATATACTAATGTCTGTACAAATATTTTATCTTCAACGGCTGTAAGATTTTACAAGAAGTTGTAGTTGCAAGAGACTAGGACTTTATGACGAGGGTTGATGGATATAAGCCATTCACTGCATATGCTACTTATTAGCTGTAAATGCTAGAATTGTTATGTGCTTTGTTGTCCATTCATGGTGATAAAGCCCAATTTGTAGTCTAGGTGAAGATTTCTTTCCATCTCATTTCTAAGTGTTCTTGTTCCAGCTTGGTTGAGTTAGGGGGAAGGGTTAAAGCTAATATGTGGGCTTTGATTCATAGATGAAACAAATGTTACCAAGGTGGGGGTGGGCTTGTTTGTTTTACTCCACGAGAGAGTCCATGTGTGAGGGAACCAACTAGCTTTGTGCTGGTTGCAAATGTCCCATTTCCAGAGTTGTATTTATATGATCAGGCTCTTCAGGGCTGGCAAGTAAAGAGGGACTCATTGCAGAAGGATCATGTAACCCTTGGATGTCTTCAATGAATATTTTCTGATGTTAATAAGTGTCTGCTTTGTAGGGTTGTTTATAATTATATCATACTATAACGTTTAGGAAGAGATGTGTCGTAAAGTCTGTGTCTCTTATTGTAAGAAGGCTCTACAAGACTATATGTATGCTAGATTAGAAGTGTATGCTCTTGTGGGGATGAGAGGAGACAGCCTTTCTAAAATAAGGGCAAACTATTTGTCATCAAATTATGGCAATTATTGCAATTCAGATTCATGTTCTAACTGGCACGTAGATGATGTATTATATGCATGTGTTGTATACTATTCTTTTAGTTGTACACTTAATAATTGAAATTGGGCAGGCTATGTAGCTTGCACCTTGGTATTAAAGCCATGTTAAATTTTGAGCATAAGACGGAACAGAAAATGAAATTGTGACACAATTTCTCCAAGCTGACTAGAAATGAGTAGTGAAGATGAAATTTACACTCACCAAAATGCCATTTAAACATTGGCTTGTTACAGCAAATTGAAGAAATATGAGTTTAAAACCAGTGAAATTCTTAAATTAGACACTGACAACATATTCAAAAAAATTATTAAATTCTAGATATGGAACTGATATAGAAGAATATTATCAACTGTAAATTAGACACCGATAACTTTTAAATAAAAAACTATTGTGTACAAATACAAACGATTGATACCAGGAGAAAAAAAGAGTAACAATGCTATCAAAATTTCTACCCGTGCAAGATACTTATAGGATTGTAATTCTGTTATAAGAGCTGGAAATTAATTATATATGGTGTTGATCCACCAAGCTTCGAACAAAAATTTAAGATCAACAAAAGCACAAACATGATGTTGTTCGTTGGTGGCAGGATTTGGATGAGCCACGACCTTTTGTTGATCAACTTCTAAAACTACAAGAAGTCCATGAGCTATGTTAAAGACCGAAGTGTCAAATAGGATAATGATATATACATATGGTACTCATGTTTATATCAAGGATGCATGTTTCCTAAGTAACCAAAATGGAATACCTACACTACAGATTCATTCAAAGTATAGAGTACTTAATGAGCATTATACAATCACTAATGCATCAATGCTTCATTCATTCAAAGTATAGAGTACTTAATGAGCATTATACAATCACTAATGCATCAATGCAGAGACAGAAGCATATTTTAATACATCTGTTTTAAAGCCTTGCTTCATTGATCATCATATAATAAAGATTTAGCTAGCTTGAATTATTTCTGGGTTCAACTGTGTAGATATTTGCGTCAACGTTTTGAATCACAGTCCATGATCTATCATCAGGATGAAAGTGAGCATAGCCAGAGAGTGATCTGAAATGTTGATGCAAAAATTTACACACAGTTGAATCCAAAAATAATTCAAGCTATCTTTCATGGACTGTGGAAATCTATTAGTTTAAAAGATTTAGCTAGCGAAAGTTTGCCAGTATAATCCAGCCGAGGCATATAATCAAGAAGCCTTCTGAAGTCATGAAATATTATTGGAACCAGAGCCATCATCATCAAAATAGATACCATTTGCATCAAAAAATTGATCATAATAGATATTATACTCTTTAGAAAAGTGAATAGAATAGATACTCTGTGATTGAGAAAGATTAGTTATTTTCTTTGTTCCTCAGGATGCATCCCCTGGAGTTTTTCAGGTTTACCCCTCAAGGATGGCTCAGAGATATCTCCTAGCTGCCCCCACTTCAAAAAGAAATGCCCTAAACGTCTCAGGGATATGGGGATGGGAGGCTGGATGTGTCCGCCATGTTTAGTTTCAATAAAATCCAAAGGTCCAAATTAAAAAACAGACTTGTTAATCATTATATTGTGCAGGCCCCCACATCAATCTTGGCCCCAAAACAACAAGAAGGCTTGCTATTTTCATTTTAATTCATTTCTATACACTGCGAAAAGAATTTTGCAGCCAAGTTTGGGTTAATTTTTTTTTTCTTTTTAAAATTTTAAGTAGGATTTGAAAGTGTAGCTGGAAAAACTAGCATTTGTGAGTAGTGAGTGAGGTAGCAAGGTGGCAAGAGAATTTAATCTTCCATTTGTTTATTTTTCAAAGTTTAAAGGAGGAATATATATATATATTTTTTGTACTTTTCATTTGTACTTGCATATTGTTGCACAAAACAAAACAAGAGCAGCAACAGTAAGGGTAGTGAGCATGATGAGATGGAAGAAAGAAATGAAAATTGAAATGTGAGAGTTTCAAGCTCACTTGGGGGTTCATTAGGGTGTGGAGTGTTATGGGTGAAAGGGGACGGCAAAAAAAATCGATTTGGTGCTTTGCCAAAGTCTTACAACCTCATGCAAATGGCCTTTAATCCCAAAAAACCTCTTCTCCAATTAGTGATAGTCTCAGACAAAGATAAAAAGAAAAATTCAGGTGTACTAGAGTGTGGTTGTGTCACACTTTCCAAAATAGATTTTAGAGTGAGCTACACAAGAGTATATTGTTATCTATTGGGCTTTACAGTACAGTGGGTGAAGGTGTGACCAGAGATGAAGGAAGATTAGAACGCAGAGGTTAATAGATTGTATATGGAACTGCAATCATGGTCTACTGGTGTGCCATTGCCAACACAAGTAGTTATGCATATACCCTCTGTTATTGGTAGTGTTAGTGGTGATTTTCCTCCAAGAGTAAAGAGAATGATTATTGGTAGTGAGAAGTGAGGGATAGCTGTCGATTTGTTTAATGTGCAGGCATAGGATGTTGTATATTCTTCCACTGCTTTCTATGCACATGCCATCTCATCCCATGTAACACTTTCTTCTTTAAACAAATGTTTAAAGATTCAGCTTTTGTTGGTCCCTCATTCACCCCCCTTAAAGAATGTTAGCTACACACTGCCCTCCTTGACAACGAATATTTTAAGGCGAGTTTGGTTATGGAGGACATGAGGTAGTTCAATATGTACATGATGTGCTATTGCCATGGATGTGAGGATTGATATTAGACATCGACCACTCCTCAACGTCATAGTCACATGTTCAGCTGACTCTTATTTTCTTAGAGCTATATGATTGTTTTGGGAAGTGCGAGGATGTAGATTTCCAATTTCATTGTTTGAGAGATTCCACAAAGGAGGTTGGGGTGTCAAATATTGTACAGTGGTCATTGATTTGTCATGTTTGTGCAAATTAGTTGTTACTATGGTGGAGTGTGCTTACAAGCACATCTTTTGGACCCCATGTTGTGTTCATGTGTTGAACAACACTTTGAAAGATATAGGAAGATAGATTGGGTGTAACGAGTGATGACAAAAGCTAGAGATTATCAGATGTTCATTTGAAACTACCATATCTCGTTCTCTTTAGGAATTTTTCAAAGAAGGAATTCCTCAAACTTGTGGAGACAAGTTATGCTAGGCATTTCGTTTTGTTAGCAAGAACACTTAAGATTTAGGAGATTGTACATTGGATTATGGTTGATTTGAAGTGGAGTAGATGGTCTATTGCAAACATTGCAAAAAGAAAAAAATATCGAATAAAAAAAAAAATTAGTTGATGTTGGTGGTTCATTGTGAGGTAAGAAATTGCCAATTTTATTAGTAAACTGTCAAATTAATTTCTTAGTTTATTATTAAATTTTTGATTCTAATATTTCAAGTTGTCTTTTTTGAATTTTTTTGTAGATGTATTTGCTCCATCCCACGAAAAAAATATCGAATAAAAAAAAAATTAGTTGATGTTGGTGGTTCATTGTGAGGTAAGAAATTGCCAATTTTATTAGTAAACTGTCAAATTAATTTCTGAGTTTATTATTAAATTTTTGATTCTAATATTTCAAGTTGTCTTTTTTGAATTTTTTTGTAGATGTATTTGCTCCTTCATACCACTTTTTGTAGATGTCATAGATTTATTGATACAACCTCTTCTAGTCTTGGAGAGATTTATAAGACATTTTACAGCATGCTTGGGAAAATGAAAAATAAATTTGTAACATGGATTCTAATTTGGGATTATATGAGCAACATATTAAGCCCATTGTGATGTGGTAGTGACATAGCATGAACACCCTGCTTCACATGGCAGCCCTTCCTCTAAATCCAAATGGTATGCGCCAAAGGCTGGCAGGTTGCTTCCTTGTGATGATGAAGAGATGAAAGAAGGGTTATTCAAGGCCCTTTGAAATATGTATTCAATTCAGCCTTAGTTACCGATGCGGGCAGGTATATGCTGGAGCTGGAAGCTGATGCGGACGGGTGCGGAAGCGGGCGCGGATGCTCTATGGATGCTGCCCGGATGCGCATCACAGGCATCTAGATGCGTATGGATGCCTGTGGCAGGCATCCAGACGCATCTAGATGCCTGTGATGCGCTTCCGGATGGCATCCACAGGGCATTTGGGAGCACCCGCGGGCTGAGTGCCCAGAAAAGCCAAAAAATGTTTTTTTATTCGATTTTTTCACTTAAAGCACAAAAAAAATGTGCTAAATAGATTTTTTTAATCTATTTTTTTCTTGGAAACCCTAAAACGACCTAAAACGTGGATATGGGAGGTCTTCCAAACAAGTTTTAGTTAATTTGTTTTGCAGCAGACCTCTTTTTTCATTTGCTCTCTATTTTTGCTTGTTGAAGGCAAATTGATTCTTGTTGAAAGGGATCGATCGTAGGGCAAGGGATTGCTTCCACAAAGGCGTTTTCTGCATCTAAGGTAAGCATTTGATCCCATTCTTGAGTCTTTTAATGGATTTTTTTGTGATTTTGATGAATTTTTTCAGGTTTGGGAAGAAATTTTGCAAGTTTTTTTTAATTTTTAATTTTTTTAAAAGAAGTAAAGAAAGAAGTTTAGCTATCCATTTTAGTATTTTTGTATCATGTTTTTGCACTTGTTTGGTTGATGTTCATAGTTGTTTTCTAATTTAAGTTTATTTAATTTCTTAATATCTTATTAGCAAAGCAAGAAATTACATTGTATTGTGCAAGAATGGCCACCACCGGTAGTCAAGGTTCAGTGGCAGGGGAAGCAGGTGATAATTTCAAAGTTGATGTAGTGTCTCCTTTATGGAAACATACCATAAGAATACAACAAGTTGTAGGAGGTGGTTCATATATGTGGAAGTGTAAATATTGTGAAAGTAACAAAGGCAACCCATTAAATAGCTCATATTCCCGGGTCAAGCTTCATTTTATGGGCCCTTCTGGTAAAGGGATGGCTATGTGCAAAGGCGAAAGTGGGAACGGTATGTCAGACGCACAAATAGCATCCTTTGTAAGAGAACAAGAGGTTGCTGATAATTTGGTTAGAAGATCCAAAAAAAGTTTTTATCAACCTCCATCCGGAAAGAATAAAAGTAAAACACAATTACCCATTGAACCAATTCAATCCTCCCAACATCCATTT
>MU225343.1:887545-901471 GCA_018584345.1 Thuja plicata
TGCAAGTTCTTCAGCTGCTGAACGGAATTGGAGTACATACTCCTTTATCCATTCAGTGAAGCGCAACCGGCTGGGCTCAAAGAAAGCTGAGGACTTGGTTTACATTCATACCAACTTGCGTCTTTTGCCACGTAAGGAGGAACATTACAAGAAAGGGTCGGCCAAGCTTTGGGATGTAACCCCTGAGTGTGCAAACTTGGATGTAACAATCCAGGATCTGACTGAAATCATAGATGATGGTGTTAATACCATTAGTACACATCATATTGGTGCATCTAGCACCAGTGGGACCGCTTTAGCTTCAAATGATCTTGAACTTGCAGCACATGGAGATGATGAGAATGTGGATTTTTTTGAGAATCCTTAGGATTTTGGATCTGATTAGTGAATCTTGAGTCTTGACTCTTGATTGATGAACATTGAATCATGAACTAAGTTTTGGTTTTGTAGTTCAAATTGCATTTGAATCTTGAACATGACTGATTAGTTATTAATATTGAACTTATTTCAATTTGCTGTCACGTCTTTGAAGTTTTAACTTTAAGTTGAAGTGATTAACTATCAAGTATCAAATATGAAATATCTTGAATCTTGATCAATGGTGAAGTATCATATTATCATATTCATTATCAATATCAAATGATTTATTTTTGTATGTTTCTTGCATTTCTTTGCATATATATTATATTATATTATTTATATATATATTTTTAAAATATATATATATATATATAAACACATCCAAACGCACCCACATCCCCCCCCCAAAAAAAATTTAGCGCATCCGCGCAACTGCATCCCGCATCCGCATCCGCACCTGAATCGGTAACTAAGAATTCAACAAACTAGATTTGAATATACATAGAGCTAATTTAGCTCAAATTAATCTTACTGGATGATGGACATGTCATGACGATGATACACTAGAGTTGAGGAAGGTCGCTAGTCTTCTCATTTCATAGGTTGCGAGTTTTGTTGCAAAGAGGAATTGGTCCACAATCAACTACATTCACTAAATCAACAGGAACTGGCTGACCTCTAGATGAGCATAAGAGTTGGTGTTTGTTCACAATGCTTTGCAACTCCAAAATCGCGAGACTTCAGAGTATCAACAGTCCAAATTTATGGTGGGATGTTGATCTAGAAGACACCAACCACATTGACGAGGAGACGCAAGAGGGATTGGTTGGAGTTCCATTAGATGAGGCAATCCCTCATAGTGGCATTGACTTAGACTGTGATTTTGGTGCAGTGTTGGCAGATGCCTATTAGGGACGGCTTCATACTTTTATCACTATGTTTATGTAACTTATAACAGTTTGACATTTGCAGTTCAAACTTGTAGTCTTTGGGCATTTTGTTGTATTAGTATATTTAATTTATATCATATGCAGATTGACAATGAATTATGGAAGCAATGAAATTTTAAGTTTAGACATTTATTAACATTAATTTGTTCGACACTCATATGAACTCCTATGTTGTGTATTAAGGATTCTATAATGTATATGTCAAAATGATGAATGTTTTACCGTTGTTATCCTATGAATATTTGAAATTTATCTATAATTTTAAAATTTTCCCCAAATTTTTATGCAGTCACCTCACTTTCCTTAAAAATGGCGTAATAAATAATCTGTCTTGGAAACACATCTCCTTGTCTCTTGCTGTCTCCATCCTGAAAACTTGGTGCAACATAGGCTATTTTATATCAAGAAAATTATATGTAATGTCCCTTTTTTGGCTAAGTTAGGAAAGCCAGAACAATTACTTTAACTTCCTTTTCTACTATGTCAAGTGAGTACTATTTAAGTGAGTAATGGAAGATAAACCAAGATCAATTGCATTTTTTAATATAATCAATATAAATATGTGCAAATGATATAGGTATCAATGTGTCAATAGCAATATCTCATGTAGCTGATGTGGAGTATGCTATATAAATGATGTTCCTTTTCACTTATAGTGATAGTACTATTATGCAATTTATGATATACAATATGAATACACATTCAATAATTATTGCTTTAAGCAATGGCTGCAATCCCTGATAAGTCTAATTATGTATGCAACAATTGATGAGAGGATGTCGCCTACGGCAACACAAATTGGTATATCTGATCTTATCTTTATAGTATATGCAATGGAGTCTGATATGTTGCTTATAGCAACAATATTGTTGTTTCTCATTTGTAGTTGAATACTTGCAATGTATGGAGTAGAGATCCCTTTAGCAGCGATGGAGTTGTTGTGTCGAATATGGATATATATACTTGCAACGTCAATCTAATGCTGTTATACTTGCAACGTCAATCTGATGCTGTTTCTGATAAGTCTACGGTTATTACTTGCAATCAATGATGGATACTGTGTCTGATATGTTTTCCTTAGTCTCGGCAATCCGGAGATGCCGTCTCTGATTTGCCAATATGTGCTTGTGCCAAATGCCAATGGCAATTCACTCTAAACAGATTATATCTGTTAAGGATGAATAAACAAAGAGAAATAATCCACAATGATGTCTTAAATGAGTGGCTCAAATGACTTCTTATATCTTATGTTTTGATGATAAGACATCTTTGGAAAAGACACACGCCATGTCTTTTTAGTTATGGCATCCCTTGATAACTAAATGCATATCTTCTTTAATTATTATCGATGTATCTTCCATTATATGTTAATTGCCGCTAATGGTATATACATTGTCAAACACTAGTTATTGTTCTCTTCCATGACATATTGGTTTATTATTTTAGACTAACATTGACCTATCTTCAATTAATGGTGTGACTCTTAACCCTCCTTAATGGAGCGCAGTCAGCTCATGATCACATCATTGCTAGTGGTCCTCATAAGTTAGCGGTCCACATGATGTTTGGTGTCCTGCGATATCTCCATCATATTTGCTATTATAGCATTCCATATAACCGTTGTTTATACTTGTTCATATCTTGATCGTCTTCCATTGTATAATCCAAGTCGATATTTGCCTTTATTGAACCATGATCGCCCTGTCCTTGGTGCTTAGTTTATTACTTATTAGTAATATTGATGACTAAACATTGTTCTTCCATCAATATTATTATAATCGCTACCTTTATATTAATCGTTTCCTTCTCCTGTAATGATGTGTTTTCCTGATGGGGTTGTTGTGCCTTTGATGTCTTGCTTTCGAAACAGTGATAGACTTTGTCGATTTCATGGAATCACATTCAATTATATCTCTTGATTGGAGGCCTGTTGCTGTTGCTCATGAGTTCATTGAGTTGCAATGAACATTGCTCAGTCACTTACTATCTTCATAAGTCGATCTGTCGCACTTAGTGAACATCCTTAGAGATATATCTTATACTAATCTGATTATAAAGGTCGCTGCTGTTTGAAGACTTGATAGTTTCCTTCACTTGCTGCCTTCCCACAAATATGCCACGTCGTCTTCTCTCCATGTCCTAACCTTAGTTGATTTCTTCATGCACGCTGATGTGTCAAGGAGACCATTGACATGCGGTAGAACCATACGACTTAGTCGCTGACTACGGTTTATCTTTGTATGCTGTTATGTTTCTTGATTATTCTTATTTTATCCTCTCGATAGATGAAGGCCATAGTTTCGACTTATTACTTTGTGTTTCTATAACCTCCATTGTGTTTGTAAATATTGATCTTTATCTTTCTTCTGTATAGAAGGTCTATTCAACACATTCGTTTGTTTATTCTTTTATGGACTGATCTATGACCTATTTCTGCAATGTTGTACTTTAGAGACTTCACAAAATTGAATTCTGGATTGGTCTGATGTGCAATAGTTGGGGACATTACATTATATTATCCCCTTGTCTAATTATGATGATCAACAAAAAAGTGAAGTTGTCCCACAATCAGCAACTATTTGTTGATTGCAACCAACTTTAATTTGGATTTGTAGTTTTGAAGTTTTCAGTTTATATTATCCATATTATCTTCATCCATTTATTATTGATATGTTAGCATCGAAGCCATGATCATGGTTGGAGACACAATGATCAGTTCTTCCCCTGCATAAAATGGAATGCTCCACAATTCTAGTTACTCATATTGTTATTTGAAGAAAAAGATTTAGAAAGAGAATTGACTTTAGAATGGTAAATGTAGAATTGCTAGAGCATGATTATTCATTATAATTTATTGTATATTATAGTAGTTAGGAATATACGTTTGAAAGGTTATTGCCTAGTAAGAAAATTATATAAGATTGTTTGTATGCTAGAGTATATGCATGTTCACCTATGAGGATTCATTGAGCGATGGAAGGAGACAACTTTCCTAGTGAGGTATGAAAGTACTTTCTAGAACAGTAGAACCGTTGCACACCAGAATACTTGTAATTAAGAGAATACTGGGCAGGTTAAGTCGTTTACATGCATTGGAGGTTGAAGGATTTAGTCACTAATTTTGGGTTTGTAAATATTTTAGTTTTTTTTAATCAGTTTGCTTTTCAAAATCTGTTGACAAAAAACACAGAACAAATGCATTTCATTTACCATGTTTTCACGCCTTTTATTTGAACCAAATTAGCTTGTATGGATATCTTAAATACATCTTATCCAAAAATAGTACCGAGAAATGTCAGTTTAGTGCTATTTTATTTAGTTAAGAATTATTTATTAAATTATTTCTTTACATTGTTTACTTTATTTTTATTTACTTGAGATTCTTTTCGTTTACTTCAGAACACCTCTGTGCATAATTATTATAATTATTGTCTCCTGATGCCACTGTAGAACACCTCTTGGCATAATTATTATTAGTACTTGAGTTACAGTTTGCTATGAAAATGGCAATCAATTTTGGCTTGTGATTTACTGTTGTTGATTCACTGCTTACTATAAGTGTTTAGTCAATGCATTATGTCTGAAGCCAAACATCAGGGAAGTTATGTATACCAAATTCATCGTTAGTAAATAGTCACATTCATAAGATCAAACCCTTTCATGAGCTAAAAAAAATTGATATATAAAATACGGAATGTAGAAGCTCTAATATTATGTGTTGTGTGTGGTGATAACATGGTGTGAGACAGGACACAGTTAGTGTTCGACAAACAGATATTTGATTCAGCCTAAAGCTTAGAAATATAAGTCAAAACCTTGCAATTTTATAAATGGAGAATGGATTTTTTAATTATTTAAACTGTTTTCATAAATGCTTTTCTGCCACTTCTTTTTTTGGGGGGCAGAACTGGGGAGCACATGCTGAGATTGTCTTAACTCGAGACCTCTCAATTGTTTTCCAATTGGAACCCTATAGACTTAGATACCATTTTGAGCTATTGCAATAAATCTGTAATATTGATTTATCTAATTTATATCCAATCATAAGATCAGATCCTTTCATGAGCTAAAAAAATTGGTATACAATATTTGGACTATAGAAGCTATAATATTGTGTGTTCTAGGTTGTGATAACATGGTGTGAGACAGGACTCATTGAGTGTTCAACAAACAGATTTTTCAGCCTAGAGCTTGGAAATATCAGTCAAAATTTGGCAATTTTATAAATGGAGGATGGATAAATAATTATTTAAACTGGCTTCATAATTGTTTTTCTGCCACTTCTGTTTTTTTGGGGCAGAATTGGGGAGCACTCACTGAGATTGCCTCAACTTGTGACTTCTCAAGCTTTTTTTTAATTGTAACCGTACAGATTGAGATGCCATGTGAGCTATCATATAAAACTATGCAGAAATTTATCTCATTTATATCCAATTGCAACAGTATTTATAGAATTTCCAATAAATTATGGTACTTTGGTGAGTTTGCTAAAATATGGTTGAAATTGATCTGCATAGGATTGAGATTTACACAATCACATCAGATTTTACAAGCTCATGTTAAATATACATCTATTTACTGCTTTTACTTCGTATTTCCAGACACCAGTGCCCCATTAGTATGGATAGATACATGCGAATTATTCTTCCCCACTCCGCCTTTTCCCCTTTCGTTTTTTCCAAATTTTAGTTTATGGCAGAGAAGGTGTGAAAATGTGTGAATTTCATTTTAGTGATTTCTTCTGCACGTTTTGATGCATTTGTTTTAATTACACTTTATGATTCTAATCGAATTGTTCCAAAGTTCAGGATATGCAAACACCTCTATCTGCAACAAAGTCAAGGTTAAGAAGAAAAAATGCTAATGGAGCAAAAAATTCAGGGGAGAATGCACCTGGAATTGTTGATCTTGAGAGGGGTTTGCAACTATGCTCAATCTGCAGTTGACCTATGCTTAGTTTGTTTTGTCCCATTTGAAATTAATTATCACTTTGCTTGTCTACAGATACTGGTGTTGGCCATCTCTGTGAAATCGTGGATGGGTTGTTTGAAAGAACAGAGCTACCTGGTGAAGATGGAGAAGGATCTTCATGCATTCCCTTTTCTAATATCAAAGTTATTGAAGAAGAAGTTATGAAAGCAGATTTGAGAAAAACTTTAAATCTTGTTCCAGTTGGGCATATTGTTAAACTGTTGGATATACTCAGGCAGTATGTATGCCACTCTTGCGATAATGCTCTTGGTGATGAAGATGATGTGAGCTTTCTCAGAACTTCTAGTTCCATAATAGGACTAAATTAATTTCCTGGTTGTTGATGTTATGTTCACAGTTGAAATCTGTGAGAAAATTTCATTATGAAAGGCTTAACATTTAATGTTTGACTGTTGGAGATCTTTGTGCAACATCTGATTGTAATCAAGTTTCTTTGCTGGTATATTGAGTTTAGTGGAAGCAATGAATTGTTAATCTCTTTCCTTAATGTGAATGATGCCCTTTTTTTTTTTTTTCTATTGATCATCATCATATACCTTCTCTTAATGGTTCATCAGTTACAAGAACATGCACCAAAAACATTTCCCACTAGATGTTTATGAAGCACACACATTTATGGTTCCATTTTCAGATTTCTATTTTACTGGAATGAAGTCAAGATTAACATTAGAGATGATTATACTTGACAGTGAAATGGTTGCCAATATATCATTATCATCATTTAGATATATTTGAACTTTTGTGGCGAGTAAAGCTCAAACTAAGTTTCAGTCAGAGGGAAGTACTGTCCAAATCAAGTAACTCGATCTGATATGTAGGTTTTGCTCAGAATCGATAATGCTTTTCACTTGTAGGGTCGACTGTTTCTAGTTTGGTGAAAAGCTATTTGAACTTTTGTGGCGAGTAAAGCTCAAAGTAAGTTTCAGTCAGAGGGAAGTACTGTCCAAATCAAGTAACTCGATCTGATATGTAGGTTTTGCTCAGAATCGATAATGCTTTTCACTTATAGGGTCGACTGTTTCTAGTTTGTTGAAAAGCTATTCTGGCATTAAGAATATATTAACTGTCATTATCAGTCCATTTATGTGTTATTTTACCATCAGATATGGAGTTAAAAGTTTATTGATTGCTATCTATGAGAGTCTAGCCATATCTTATGCTGTGGTAATGTTGGGATGCTAGTTGTAGTAGTTGGTTCAGTGCATGTTGAGACATTGTTTAATTTTGTGATATGAATTTTGGGTGTAAATATAGTGAAACTGTAATTGGTTTGCATGGCCCCAGCCTTGTTAGAGGGAATTGTAGCTACTTTGCAGGAATATTAGTAGATATTAAATTAGGGCCTTTGAACTTCCATGCCCAGAGCATGCCGCTGCCTGAATTTCATGGAATGTCTTAAGAATTTCTTGGCTTTGTTGGAATACTTACTTTATTTTGTGGTCTCTAATAACTGGCATGTTTTGATTGAAATTTTTATAATTTTTTGTGGTTTTTAATAGCTAGTATGTGTTGATTGAAATTTTTATAATATCCAAATTTTTTAATTTATGATATCATGAACACTAAGGCCTTGTTCTGAGTGGAGTCAAGATGCCTTTTGTAAGATACCACCCTATTTGCCACTAAGTTTTTGCACCAATTCGCCTTAATTCAGTACACACACCCTTAAACAAACAGTTTGCATACTCTCTGGTTTCTCAGTGTGTTCAGCACTCTTCACCATAAATTGCATATCACTGAAGAGAATAGTTGGTTTCTGTTTGATGAATTCGAGTTTACATAAGTTTCATTCAACTATGATATTGCTTAATATGTTTTGAATGAACGATCACAATATTTGCATTCAATATATATATGCCAGTTCAAACTTGGCCATCTCATAAACATAAATATTCAGATTGAACTGGTACTCATTTTTTTTTATGGAATCTGCATAAAAACTTCAAAGTACATAGCAGAAATATGTGTCCAATGCTAGCCCTTTTACAGTGACTACTTCAGATTGTTCATTAAATAAGCTACCGTTAATTTTCAGAATATACAGAGGAACAAAGGTGCAATCTTACCTGAGTGAATCTCTCTGCAAGCTGATCGCTGGCATTAATTTTCAACTATGAATAGCAGAACAGGGAACATCAAATTGTTGCTTAGCCAATGGACACCTCTGCTGAAGTTTTGTGCTTTTGGTGCAGAATTCTCCACCTTCTATTGAACTGTGGTGAAGACAACACCATAATAGAAAGCAGTTGTAAAATAATATGATGTAAATGTAATGAGAGGAGCTACAGTAGTGTGGACTTAACACCAATTTCTGAATTTATTTGTAAATTCAAGATCCAGGAAACTCAGACCCTCAACCAACAGCCAATAATTAATTTAGAGTTTTACCCTGAGACTGCTTGACTGCACAGGAATTCCCATAATTGTGAATAGGAAAGTTTGGTGGCTGATAATAACCTCCAAGGTTCTCCATGAACTTCCTTAAGTCTGCTTCGTATCCTTACTCTTGTCTTTCTATTGTTTTATATCTGCTGCTTCCATAATATTACGAATCTTCAATATAATTTTATTTCACATGCATAATCGCATTTACTTCTATGCTCGAGAGCCTCAGTTAATTCCCAGCTATAATCTGCTCTTCTAAAATATCAGTATTGCCACGCTGCTGAATAGCTAAGCATTAATCATAAATATTGACCATGCCTATGCGTGAACTTCTTCCATGGGAATGAAAATAAGCTATAATTGCTAGAATATTTACCACTCTTGGCCCATACAAATGATGGGAAGATAAATGGCAAACAAGAACCCAGTCACTTTGATCACGCCCAAGTAATGGAGTAATACTTTTGCCCTCAAACTGAGTCGATTTTGCAAATATTAGCTGCCCACAAAACCAAACTTTCATCCATGCAAGAATCCACGAAAGTAAGATTTGCCCTTTAATCAAATTGGATTCAATGACAATACCATAAATTATGGCGGCTAGATATTTAATATAAATCTTGATAATACTTTCGAGGACCTTGATTTGTTTATTTATTACAATCTACCTTCTACTCCAAACTACACGTACTATGCATTTAGAAACTTAATTCAATGAAATCATCATCAAACCCATCATCCAATATAAAGACATTAATCCACGATTTCAGAGTCGTTTCATCGTGTAGCATATCATTTATAAGAATCGTCCCAAAAAGAATATTAAATTACTCACTAAGAGTTGGATAGGTAATTGGAAAAATTACCTTTAAATGCCTAAGTCTGCAAACTTAGAAAATTTGTCTTTATCAAAGACTTCACAAATCTTAAACCTTTTCAGAACTGAACAGTGAATTGCAGTGGTGAATCCTGTATGAACTGACTCCAAACCTGAATTGGGTTTTCGTCCAATTCCTGGAAATCCGAAGATTTCTGTGCTCAGATTTGTTGGAGTGAAAGCCACAAGCTCTCAAACTCTCCAAGAGAAATAATTAAAACCAAGCATGATTAGAATGAGCCTTTCATTCTATTTTATAACCAACTGCAGACTTTTGGCCTTCTCTCAGCTTGTCTCTTCACTTTCCTCTCTCGTATCTTTTAATTTCTACTCTTTCTAACTGATTTGAGCATAGGGAAATAATAATAAAGTGACTTAATAGACTTTCCACTTAACTCACCGTCAAGTCACTTTAATAGTTCATTAAATTGATTAAATAATATTAACCTTAGCTTTACTTTTGATAGATAATATTAAATAATTAAATAATTTACTTTCATGACCCAATTAAATATTAATATTTGATGGTCGCATTAGAAGGCGACATTACACCTTTATAGGCTTTGAGCCTTACCTAGTAATAAGGGCATCATTTCAAGAAACCGTCATGCTTTATACAGCCAATTGGCAATTCATTCATTGATTTGTCAATTATTTCTATTTACACCATATTTGCATACAAACAGCTCAGAAGGTCTATCTTTCAACACCAGTAATGGTTCTAAATGCAAATAAAATTAGGTTATTAACATCATGCATTTATGCGGAATCAGCATTGAACAGGTATATAAGGAGACAATCTCCAAGCTAGCTTCATTCTAAGGCATTTTGGGCCATACTACTTTAAAATTCTTTGTTGAATCTGTTGTTGTGCAGTAAATGTTTTGAAAGTAAATTTAAAATACCCCAATGAGCTGCATATGGTCTTAATCTATGTTGCATGGGTACGTGTACCCACACCCCTAGGACGCGTACCCACGTACCGGGTACTTAGTGGAGAGCATCATAGCTAAGGACCTTGATTAAGATTTCTGATTTTCTTTTGGTTTTTTGTTTGCATATCAACTTGTTTATCAAGCTCTATTCAATACGTAATCAGTTTGAAACTTTGATACAATATTGATTAACAGTAAACATTATCACTGTTCCAGTCAGAAGTTTATCATTTGCAATATGTCATTGTTATATGATTTATGATCTTCTTGTTCATGTTTAAAGTCTGCCTTCTCTGTTATGCATCTAAACATTTAGCATATATTATTATCACAAATATATTGCAAATCTGAAACTGAAAAGAATACATTACATCTGCAAATTTTATCACTGTTCTTGTTTTGTAAAACCATTGTCATGACTCATATTTTCTATAATATTAAATTATATTAAAAAAAAATTTGACGTGCCCAAGTACCCCCGTCCCCTATTTTGAAAAATACCTGTACCCGTACCCTAAGTACCCTCGTCCCCGCGCAACCTTGGTCTTAATGCTTTTCTCCCTTGTAGATAAAAGATAAAGATAAAGATAAAATTTATTAATGTCCAACAAGAAACCACAAAGGGTCCAAGGGACAACCAAGAACAACAAAAGTGGGTTAGGCCGCAACAGGGACACCAAACAGTGCCCGAAGAAATAAAGCAAAAACAACCGAAACATAAACAAAGAGAAGGGTCCAAGGAAACCCCGCAAACCTCGTTAAGGGTTCTGAACAACCGTGAAGAACCTCTGAACTGAAGGATAAGTAATAGGACCAGTCGGAGCCCTAGACTGCTTTGGAGTTAGAGTGATTGTGGAAGAGGAAGACTGTTGCTGATAGGAGCTCGTTCCGATCTTCATAGATCTGGAATAAGGGATGGGGCCAAGTTAACGCTTGGTGCCACGCGCCGAGTGAAACCCTGTGAAGAAGGAAATAATGACTTGACAGGGTGGAGGTGTCATAGGATGCCAGTGCTGGAGTGTGTGGTCCCAAAGCCTAATGGCTTCTTGAAGATAAAGGGCAAGGCACCTCTGGTTTGTATATTTGAAGAAGGTGGAGAGCGACCGTGCCTCCCTAAAGAGGCAGTAGAACCTCCCTTTGATCTCGTAGTATAAAGGGCAACAAAAGATGAAGTGCTCCTCTGACTGCACCTTCCCAATGCTGCAAAGTTGACAAATCCTGTGCATTCTGTTAATATGATGGTTGATCTCACACCGGAGCTGATGCAAACCCGCTCTGAAAGAACCATCGGGGATCCTGAGGGAACGAGACCACTCGTGGGATAAGTAGGAAGGCGGACAACGAATCTGTCCTTCATCTCCAGAAGGTTCTCCGCATAAAAGGCCATCTTAAGTCGAAGACCCTTGTGGGGGTTAACCCAAATAGTGTGAATGACGTGCATGTAAATGTCATCTTTGATGCACCTATTCAGCTCTTGGCGAGGAGGAAGAAGATGGGAGGGATCAAGAGAATACTTGAAGGGGGGGAGGCGATCCATCTCAATCCTAATAGACCTGAGAAGGGTTGAAGTCTCAGCGAACTATCCACGAGCCCGACCAAAGGAGACAACAGAAGCAACCATAGACTCCGAAGAACAGTAGGCGAGGTAAGGGTATCTGTGACGCCCATCACCCGAATCAGCAAAGCCCCGAAGGCGGTGAAGGTACCAAACAAGATCAAAGATGGCCTCAAGCTTGAAGGGACGAGTCCCAAACTGCACAAGAATAATGATGTGCTGGATGGATTGCTTGCACTGGATGATGCGTCGGAGGAGGAGAATCTGGACCCACTCGATAGAAGCCCAATCATAATCCAACAATGAAGGACCCCACACCACTAAACCCAGTAGGTTTGATAATTGTATCTAGAAGTGTCATCTTGGACAGTGTCTTGGAAGTGGTGCCGAAAACATTGTCGCTCAAGGAAGGCCAATGAGCCATACCCCTTCTTTATCCGTGGTTGAAGAGCGGGTCTCATGCTAAAGCGAGGCCCGAAGAGCTTAACCCCCAAGTATGTGTATGAGGAAGAGATCTCCACCTCCAAACCTTTGAGGAAGAAATGGAGGTGAGAGGTCTTAAGTGCATTGAAGACCATCACCTTGGTCTTCCCCAAATTAACTGTCAAATACCGTAGCTCGCAAAAGGACACAAGATCGTCCAACTGTCTGTGTAAACCCTCCGGAGAGGATGCCAAAGGAACCTCATCATTCACAAAAAGCAGAATAGACATCAGAATCAGGTGAAGAAGGCAACCGTCCCTAGTATGGTTCTGAAGATACCTCTCCAGCTCGTCTATGTAGATACCGAAAAGAGTAGGCCTTGACGAAGTTTGAAAATCCAGAAGGGGTGTTGAGACGTCCCAAAACCATCTCGTAGAGTCGTGATAGCTGCTAAAAAAGTCTTTGAAATACCAATATCCTGAAGCCTAGTAAAAAGGGTTGTCTTAGGGACTGAGTCAAAGGCTATGTTGAAGTCCACAAAGCAACAATACACCTTTGAGGAGCGATGGCACGCCTCCTCAATAATGCCCCAAAGAGTCAAGATATGATCCATAGTCTTATAATCCGATCTCAAACCGGCTTGCCCCTTGGCATGTATGTGACGGTGATCCAACACTCTCAACAAAAGAATCTAAAGAGTCGTGGTGTACAACTTGGAGGAGGTGTGCCCAACCATGATGGTCCTATAATTATTAGGGTCCGAGGCATGACCTGCCTTGTGGATCTGATGGATGATGTGGTGCACCGAGAAGGGGGGAAACCCGTGCAAACAATATGGTTGAAGAGATCAGCTAAATATGACCCCAGAACCGTGATGCTGTGTTTAAAAAACTTGGCCTGAAAACCTTCGTCAGCCGCCCTGCTGGAGTTCATAGTCTTGACTGCCTCCCTGATGGTGGTGTAGGAGAAAAGGTGACAATGAGGGGGGTTGTGACGTGGAAAGGGTGTTGATCGGGGACATCAGAGAGTGCAGAGGTATGGGAAACCAATAAACTGCGGTCAAGCTTGGAGGGGAGGTGGGTTTGGTGGGGGAAAAGGGTACACGCCAAAAGGACTTGAGGGAACAGTGGAGGGAGGCACGAAGGGTCTCTGCGTTGGGAAATGTAAAGACGTTTCTTATGGCGGAGGAGATGGCAGTAGGAGGCCTTGAGGGAGGTGTAAGAAGGGTGGTGGAGCATGAAGGCCAACTGTAGGGTCCGATGAGAGGCCATACAGTCTTCACTGTACCATTTGTTTATAGGGCATGTTTTCTTTGGCTTGGGCGAGGGGAGTTGGGGGGTGGAGAAATGAGGGAAGGAAGACATGGCGGCTTCCCAGATGGTTGTGGATAGACGGGAGAACTTGGTTGCAACGCACCCCAAAGTGGAGAAGAGGGGATAAGAAGGGAGA
>MU225343.1:909516-937661 GCA_018584345.1 Thuja plicata
AAAAATATAACATATAAACCGTTTATGAAAAGCAGAAAACATTAAAAAATGTTTTTTTTTCACTTTATTGTTGCTGCTGTCGCGGCAGAGTCCTGGGCTCGGGACTCTCCGAGTCCAGCGAGTCCAAGGACTCTGCGAGTCTGGATGGACTCTCCTGGACTCGGTAGAGTCCGAGTCTAGAGTCACCTACGCCCGCCGGGCCTGACTCGGCTCAGGACTCTGCGAGTCCAGCCCGGACTCTGCGAGTCCTGTATCACTGTTCCAAACAGCCTATTGAATTACAAATCTATTCGGGAGAATGACGAGATTAGGTGGTAGATGCAAGTTGTCATTCTTCAAGGAAAGATTGTGCCAATATTTTCATCCTGGTGATGAATTGATAGTCCTCACGACAAAGAAAGTTGGTGTAGGATTATCGTCATTGATGTGATAAGGCAAATCAGAGGCAAAGTTAATAAAGGATAGATTGTGCCAAGTTTATACCATCATTTTCGAATTCGTTGGACAAATAAGGAGGCAATTTAAATATTAAATTGCAGAAATGTATTCGCATTGGCTTAGGCATGCGTGGAGGAACTTGAATCAAAATAACCCTTAGGCTTTGATGCCCCCTCTCAGTATTTTAATTTTTGCAAAATAATTTTCTTTGGTGTGACTGGCCTTCCTTGGTTTAGGTGCTCACATTGGGCAAGCAAATAAAAATTAAATAAAAATATATATGCTGCCTTGGCCAACCATGATGTAACCATAGTTAAAAGGGGTGCAATTTGCATGTATAAAGGGAAGATCATTTGCAGTTCATTTCATTAAGAAATTCATTGAAAGTCATTCCTATTTTAGAGCAGATCTAAAGACGAAAAGTTCAGATTTAATCCACGTTTATAAGCAGAAATTAAGAAGAATTATTGCAGAGTTGTGAGCAGACCTTAAGGTCATTTTTGCAAGATGTTGAGTAGAAATATTGCCAATTTTAGAGATATTTTGAGCAGATTTTTCGAGAATGTTAAGGCAGATCCATAGCAGATGTTGAAGAAGACCCAATGTTTGTTATTAGAGGTAGGTTACTCTTGTTAAAGAGTTTGGTATCTATTGTTGGCTTGGTGCTCACTTGTGGGCGTTGGTGCCTACAAAGATTGTTAGAGGTCTCTAATACAAAAACAATATTTTGTTGTGGTTTTATGCGACAACGATTTCCACTTAAATTGCTATATCTTGCATTTGTGCTACTGTTGTGGATGATTAAGTTCTGAAAGCTAATGTTTGTTGTTAAAGAGATTCCCCCCCCTCACGCACACACACAAAAAAGAAAAGTATAATTGAATGCTTTTCAATTGGTATCAAAGCTGGTTCCTTCGGATATAGCCCAATTGCTTTAAGGAAGATATAAGAGAGCACTTATGGTCGGGCTAAAAGGATATGGATTCTCATCAAACAAGGCACGCTTGTTTTGTGTTTTGGAGCATAAGGATGCAGACCTGTTTGAATGCGCTAGGATATGCACCTGGCAATTGGTTGTAAATGACTATACACTCCCTTAAACTCCTCTGACTAATCAGGCTGGGAAGAAAGAAAGTGAGAACATTGCACAATCCAAGGACAGAGTAGAGTAAGGGGGAGCATCTCAATCTGGGGAAGAAGTAAGTTCATCTGCATTCAAGATTGTTTCTCTGTAGGGTTGCCAGCTTTGCAATTGGTATTAGAGTTGGTTCCTTCAGATTTAGTACAAAATCATTTATGGTCAGGCAAGAAGGATACGGATTCTCATCAAACAAGGCCCACTTGTTTGATAGAACATATTATGCATTTTGGTTAGGGATGGAGACCTATTTGAATGCCCTAGGAATATGTATTTGACTATTGGTTGTAAATGGCTATACACTTTCTTCAACTCCCCCTATAAATTACGTGAGAACACATAAGCCAATGGAGTAGAGTAAGGGGGAGCATCTCAGTCAGGGGGACAAGTATGTTTAGTTGCATTCTCTGCAGGGTTGCCATCAGTTACAAAGTGGGAGATTGTTGGATTATTGTCATTGATGTCATTAGGTAAATCAAAGGCGAAGTTAATGGAGGGTAAAATTTCATAGGGCAAGTAAGAGGTGAAGTTGATGAAGGATAGATTGTTCCAAATTTATGGTGCATTTTGGGAATTTGTCGTACAACTAAGGAGGCAGAAATGTTTATGCATGGGCTGACCCATAATTGGGGGAATTTGAATCAAAATAAAATAAAATAAGTTGTTGCTAAGGGTCGACCCCGAGGCTTTGGTACCCCTCTCAATATTTTAATTTTTGCAAAATATTTTTTTTGTTGTGGAGAACTCCCTTCATTTTAGGTGCCCACTTTGGGAAAGCAAATAAAAACTTAATAAAAATATACATGCAACATGAAGAGATGTAATTCTTGGTAAAGGGGTGCAATTTGGATGTATAAAAAAAGATCATTTGGGGTTCATCATTCAAGTCATCATGAAATTCATTATGTTGGGGTTGGTGTTCCATTGGGTTTATGCCTACGAATTATATAAAGGGGATTGGTGTCTCGTATAGGTTGGTGCCCACGAAGAGTGTAAGAAGCTTCTAATAACAGAAAGCAATATTTTGCTATGGTTTTCCCTTGCAATGTTTACCACGTAAATTGTGTTCGTGTTCCTAATTGCTATATCTTGCATTTGTGTTATTGTTGTGAGTGATTAAGTTTTAAAAAGTAAAAGTTTGTTCTTATATTGATTCAACCCCCTCCCCCAAAGTATAATCGAGTGCTCTTCAATTGGTATCAGAGTTGGTTCCTTCGGATATAACCTAACCGCTTGAAGGAAGATCTAAGATAACACTTATGGCCGGGCAAGAAGGATACAGATTCCATCAAACAAGGCACTATTGTTTGATGGAACAAAGTATGCTTTTTGGAGCATAAGGATGGAGACCTATTTGAATGCCCTAAGATATGATATTTGACAATCAGTTCTAACTGACTATATAGTGCCTTGGACTGCCCCAATAGATTTGGTTGGGAAGAAAGAAAGTGAGAACATTGCAAAAGACAAGCATGCGATTTGCTATATCTATATTCTATGAAGAATCCAGTCATGCTCGAGAATGAAGCATATTCCTATTATCATTTTTAAGGGAATAGGTTACCGATCAATAAGTAAAGTTAGAATATATTGCTATAATGGAACAAATTGCGAACATCTTCATAAACCTTCTTACAAAAGAGTGTTTTGAGTATTTAAGGTAGAAATTGGGATTGGTATCACTCTCATCAATTATTAAGTTCTTTAAAGAGATCATGTGTTTGAGGTGAGCTATTGATTGTCTTATCTTTTAATCTTGGAAAACCTTTCTTCGATGTCAAAGGGAGAGGCGTAGAGTAAGGGGGAGCATCTCAGTTAGGGGAAGAAGTATGTTCTGTTTCATTCAAATTGTTTCTTTGTAGGGCTGCCATAAATAAGAAAGTTGGAGATTGTTGGATTATTGTCATTGATGTCATTAGGCAAATCAGAGGCGAAGTTAATGAAGGATAAACTTCATATGGAAAATAAAAGGTGAAGTTGATGAAGGATAGTCTGTGCCAAATTCATGGCACTGTACGAGAATTTGTTTTACAAATAAGTAGGCAATTTAAATATTATAGTGCACAAATATTTATGCATGGGCTGACCCATGCTTGGAGGAATTTGAATCAAAATAAAAATGAAACTAATAATTGCCAAAGGCTGACCTTGGCAATTGGTTTCCCTTTTCTATATTTTTGTTTTTGCAAAATAATTTTGTTTAGTGTGGCTGGTCCCCCTTGTTTTAGGCGCCCACTTTGGGCAAGTAAACTAAAATTAAATAAAAATATATGTGCTGCCTTGACCGACCAGCATGAAGTGATGTAATTGTTGGTGAAGGGTGCAATTTGCATGTATTAAAGGAAGATCATTTAGTGTTCATTTTATCAAGAAATTCATTGGAAATCATTCCTATTTTAGAGGAGATCTAAAGGAAAAAAGTTCAGGTTTAATCCAAATTTATGAGCACACATGAAGACGAATTTTTGCAGTTTTGTGAGCAGAACCTAAGGTGAATATTAAAAGATTTTGAGCAGAAATATTGCCGATTTTAAAGATATTTTGAGCAGACTTTCGAGAGAGTGTTTAGGCAGATCTTGAAAAAAAATCTCAGCAACCATTTAAGGCAATTCTATTGCAGATTTTGAAGAAAACCTATTTGTTATTAGAGGTTGATGCTTAGTTGTGGGGACTGGTGTCTCCAGTTGATGTCTACGATTCATGTAAAGGGGATTGGTGTCTTCAGTTGATGTGTATGATTCATGTAAAGGGGATTGGTGTCCCCTATGGTTGATGCCTACCAAGACTGTAAGAAGTGTGGGTATTGGTGCCTCTAGTGGGTTGATGTCTACAAATCATCTATAGGGGATTTTAAAGTTATTTTGAGTAGACTTTTGAGAGAGTGTAATGTCCCCTTTCTAGCCCATCAATTCATGATGTGTCGTTAGCCCATTTTTGTCATGGTCCTGTGGGCTAACCAGGACTTCACAGGGATCAGAGGGGGATTTGGCCTAGGCAATTTTAGTTTGAGGCCAATCGGAGTTCATTTGATGGAGATATGACATGCCTTACTACTTTTAGTAAGTGAGCAGGGGCTCAATGCTTTCTCTTTTTCAATAATGGGACTTGGAGCGTTTTGTCGAGCTCTTTCCAATCAGCTATTATACATGGGGTTTCGAGTTCGTTTGCTATTTTATTTTAATGCTTGGAGTTATTATAAAGTGATTATTTTAAATTAAATATTGATGTGCTTTCATAAAAGTCACTTTATAAGTAATGTTTTAAAATTAAACGTCTCCTTTTGAGTCATGTACTTGGGCGTTCCATTTCGAAAGAGAAAATAATATTATTTTATTATGTATTCTATTCTCCCATATTGCTTGTTCAAGTGGGACGACTTCTTGAAGATGGATATATAAATGGGTTGTGTGGTTCGAATGGGGCATGCTGAAGATTGTTTGAATGCTGAGATAATCGTTTGGAGGTTTGCATTTGAGGGCTTTGAGGACGTTTTTCCGCCTGGCTAACATTTTCTTCGCTGTTTGTAACTACACAGTCAGGAAGATTCGAAGGGCTTCAAGGTGTGAATCAGTTGATAGAAGTCCATCTTCATTTATAGTGTTGTAGATGCCAGACTTGACGGTTTTGGGAAGCCATTGTTAAAGAATTAGTTCTTGCTGCTGGGTTCGATTTCTACATGTTAATGTCAAAGAGCCACATGGAGTTCGAGTGGTATTGAAGGCTTGTCTCTCTATTGTATTGAGCTGCTGTTTAATACCTTGCTGGCCGTTCTGAGACATACAAAGACAGAGCTTCAAGTAGACGCCCATTTCTGTAGATGCTATTCGGACTTCAGATGATATCAAGGCTGCCACTTCTGATTGGATTGTGTTTAAGTAGCTGCGAATCAGTCTGAGACACAAATGAACATTCAGGGCTGCACATTCACCAACAATAAGAGCACCGTCCAGTGTGGGTAGGGAGAGAGTTTGAGTTGAGGTTTCGCTGTAGCAAAAATTTCAATATATATAAACACAGGAGCAGTCATTGGTACGCATATGCATCGTAATTCCTTTAGATATTAAGAATGAATGAGAACATTAGTTGCCAATATTTCTTAGACCTCGTGCATATTGTTTAAGTTTTTACATACAGAAAAAATATGAACTGCTGTGTATGTTTGAGCATTTAGTTGTGTAAGAAATTTCATCATTACATAAAAAACAAATTGTCTATCAGCAGTATATGCATATCTTAATCCGAATAAACAACATTATACAAACCATACCAACACACTGAGATACACAAAACAAAGGGAATAGCTTGGAAGTCAAGTGTTTGACATAAATCCCGAGAGTCCAAGAATAAAAAAATTGAACAGAACAAGTGGTGACTTTACAGTGGTATCCTAGCTAAACTTCTTGCCATCCTGTTGGGTTCAGAATGAGTAGATTGTGATATGTCAGGAAATGAACGTCCACTAGTAATTCATACGTATAATACAAGGAGAAGCAGGGCATTGTTACATATAGACTTAGAAGAAAACAAGGCTACGAGTGAACATGTCACTGGCAACACGGGAGACAAGAATGCTAGGGGCTCTGGTGAGGAGAGTTTTTTACAGTTATTGGACACTTTGGCACAGGGACAACGTTTGGCTGAACAGAGGGCTCAAGAATAGAGCCAACGGACGGAGCTGATGAGGGCAAGGTAGATGGGAATCAATTTAAATGTCGGAGGTAATAACCGAAGTAATAACGAAGGAAACAACAGAGAAAATAATGGAGGTAATAATGGTGGGCACAATGGACAGAATGGTGGTAATGGAGGACAAGTGGATGATAACTTTGGTTAGGGATCTAGACCAGCGAGATAGTGTGTTTGAGACCACTCATACCTACCTTTCCACCTAGAGTTCCAGTTCAACAGGACAATGAGCCATAGATTACTGAGTTGCAAGCACAATTTCAAAGAGAATGGGAAGATGGAGGAGAGCAATTTCGAGCAGCCATCTCATTCAGAGAATATATGGATGTCAGGTTGAAGCATTTGCCTTGCAAAGGTGGTAGGGGACAACATAGTGATTTACAGAAGGTAAGCAAGCTTGCCTTACCGTACTTTGATGGATCCGGGAAAACCTTTGGCAGAGCATGGGTACAAAAGGTTGATATTTATTTTCAATTAAACCCAATGCCGGAGGGAGGCCATTAAATTTGCAGCATTACATCTGGATGGCTTAGCACACCAGTGGTGGCATCATGACATGATCACTATGGGCCATGATCTGATTACTTCATATGTTGAGTTTGCACAGAGTTTGATTGATCGTTTTGATAAAAAGGATCCAGAACTACATTTCAAGAAGCTAGCTCAGCTTAAGCAGTGGGGTTCAATTGATACCTTCATATCAGAGTTCCAGAGGCTTTCGGTTTTGGTTACAAATATCTCACAGAGGAGATTATTAGTGTTGTTCATGGATGGGCTTGCAGAACCTTTGAAGAGATGGATTAAGGGCATTAATCCCACCACATCACGGGAAGCCTACAAGAAGGCTAGAGACATGGAACCTTCATCATCAAAAGACAAGTTTCATTCGAAGGGATTTTCATCTAAGAAGGACAAGGATAAGAAAAATTTTCAGGACTCTCAACCTAAGAATGGAACGAAAAGATTGGACAATGATCAACTGAATGAATTGAGAAGGAAACTATGTTTTCATTGTAGAGAGCCTCGGGATCTTTCACACAAATGTTCAGTCAAAGCAAAAGCAACACAGATTGAGTATTTTTCAGCCGAGTCAGCCTCAGAGGATGCAGAACAACAATCTGATTTTGATGATGGCGATGAGGAGAAACCATCTGAAAAGGAATCAGGAGGTGGGAAAGCTATTGCATGCCTTTCGGGTGATGAGGAGGCAATAACCTTTAGGGTGAGAAGTGTAATGCAAGGGCAACGAGTTATTACATTGGTTGACAGAGGGGCTACTCATAAGTTTATCTCAGAGAGACTGGTCAAGAAGACAGGGCTTCACACCGAGGAGCAAGAGGGCTTCAGAGTTATAGTGGTTAGTGAGCATAAGTTATAGAGCACTCGTATGATTACTGATCTGCATATGCGGATGGGTGATATACATGGTGGGAAAATTTTATGTAGTCAACATGGAAGATTATGATGTCATTCTTGGCATGACTTGGATGAAGTCTATCCATGAATTCACTTTTAACCTAGATAAAATGGAGTTGCGTTTTGAGCTCCAGGTTAGGAAAGTGGTACTTAGAGCTTTATCAGACGATGGACTTAAAGTGGTATCACTCAGACGGATGGAGAGATTAATATGACATGATTAGGTGCAATGGGCAACAGAGATCTTGGCGATACCAGAGGTCATTGAGCAACATAAGCATGAGAACCCTCCACAGATTCAGGAATTGTTGACCAAACACACCAAAGTGTTTGGAGATATACCACCAGGCAGACCACTGTATAGAGGAATTGAGCATGTGATAGAGCTCAAGGAGGGAGCTAAACCGATGATCGTTACTCCTTAAAAGCATCTAAAGAATTAAAAAACAATAACTCCACCCTCTCAACCAGCCTCTAGACATCCCTTCTTGCCTATGCCTTCGACGAAGGATGAAGATGTAGAAGAACAACCACAAATCACCACCCGCAAGAGAGGTCCATTTGAGAAGGCATTTAAAAATGAGGCAAGAGATATTGCTGATGAAAAAATTGCACGTTGCCTCTTTGCGAATGGTCTTCCATTCAACCTGGTAAGATCACCATATTGGAGGGAGATGGTGATAGCAATAAATAATGCACCTTCTGGTGTCACAGGTCTTGGATTTGAAAAGGTGCGCACCACCTTATTGCACAATGAGAGAAAATCTATAGAAACCCAATTAAAACCAATTAGAGATTCTTGGATTCAAATAGGTGTGTCTATTGTTTCGGATGGATGGAACGATTGTAAAAATCGTCTATTGATCAATGTTATTGTTGTGTCCACCAAGGGGGCAATGTTTTTGAGGGCGGTTGACTGTGAAGGGGAGGTGAAAGATGTAGAGTTCATTTCGAAGATTCTCATTGATGCCATAGAGGAAGTGGGTCATGATAATGTTGTCTAAGTAATTACGGACAATGCAAAAGTTTGCAGGGCTATCAGTGCTTTGGTAGAGGCTAGATATGAACACTTCTTTTGGACACCGTGCACTGTACACTCGCTCAATTTCGTGATGCGAGCAAATGACACCCAAATAGAATGGGTGAGAAATATTTGAGGGTGAGGAGATTCAAATGTTTATGACAAACCACCATATGTCACAAGCAATTTTCAAAAGCTTTTCAAAATTGGAATTATTGAAGTTAAACTTTAAAATGTAATATTAATTTATTTAGTTTCATTTATCATTTTATGTCATGTTTTACATAATTGAATTAATATTGTTTGTGTTTACATATTTTAATTTTGTTATTGACTTATTATTAACATGTTCTTAGGTGGCTGAAACCCGGTTTGCATCTCACACAATCATTATGAGAGGACTTGTGAAGGTGAAAGAGGCATTGTCGCAAATGGTTATTAGCAACCAATGGGGTATCTGGAAGTAATGAAATACAGTAAGGGCCCAAAAGGTGAAGGCATTGATATTGGATGATGATTGGTGGGCTCCTGTGGATTATGCAAAGTAACGAGAACCAGAATCGTCTCGGAATCGGCAAGGCCGAATCGAATCGCGAATCGCCCATGAATTGGAATCGAATTGCCCATGAATTGACAAATTTAAAAAAGCCTTAAAATTTAGAGATTTTAACAATTTAAAACTTATTTCATGCACCCTTTATTGAATATAACTTAAACACACTATAAGATCATCAAATAGAAGCTAACATACATAAACAAGGAACATAAATGATAAATCCATCACATGCGTTACATATTTATGCAGCCTAGAAGCATGAGTTAAGATTGGAATGTCACATAGTATCATAAAAACATTTAAACAACAAAAACACTTGTAATCATAACATCATGAATCATGATCATACCATCATATACTTCAAGTGCAAGTTCAACATCATAGATTCAAGAATCAAAACATTAAAATTAAATCATAACATCAGCTCAAGTATCATTGTTTGAAGTTCAACTAATGGATTAATAATTTATTGATATTCTTCTTCATAATCATCATCTTCTATATGGAGCCTAATAAGACTCGAAGGTTAATTTTTCCCCACTTTTATCGGCGCAGTTTCCACTTTCATAAACTACATTTTCACTTTGTAATTGAGTAATTCAATGTAATGTTTTTCATTAGAATTGAGTTTAATTGTTTATCTTTGGCATTTGGCATTGATCAATGATTAAGCATCAAACTAACATGCTATGATATGATTTATCATTTAGTTTTACAATTTTGTATATTTCTCATATATATATATATGCACGTACCCATACGTACCATAATGGAAAAAAATTTTCACGTACATATATATATATATATATATATATATATATATGCACGTACCCATATGTACCATAATGGAAAAAAATTTCACGTACCCACATATCGAGTTCTCGTATCTGAACCTTTCCCCGAACTTGAATCGTTAACTTAGGAAGGGGGCAGCCTTCTATGTATTCATGGCGAAATGACAGTGTAATTGGGAGACGTGTATCCACCCCCCTGAGACGCGTCTTGGAGACAGAGACCCATCTCTGAGACTTTTCACACAGATAGAGCCTTTGATTTTGGTTGGAGACTTTACCTCGCCGTCTCTCGTCGTCTCCTCAACTCCCACCAAGTTTCTAGACATCTCCTGTCGAAAAAGGTACATGAAAAGCAAAAAAAAAAGCACTGAACATTATTTTCCTTCATTTGCCTTTGGAACACTAAAGGTGCCTTAGAAGAGTGAAACATGCGCATAAGACTGCAACCATGTTTGCATTTACATTTGTTCTCAATTTGTTTTGTTGTTTAAACCTCCTACGAGCCTGCAATCATGGCATTCGATGAGACTAAGAGTCTGAGGTTCAAGTGGGCGAGGGTCTAGGGGTAGAGCCCTTAGTGGGGTCGAAATGTAGCACCCCTCATGAGGTCCAAGGTAGTGCCCTCCATGTGTTTAAGACCTTTGAAACTATACAATCCTTCATGGTGCATGCCATTTTAACAATTTTAACACCATGTGTTTTGCAACACCAAGCACTTACTATTTCTAACCTAACCTTAGTTCTTCGAAAAGATAATAGTGAAGTCCTTAGTATTTCTAAGCTAACCTTAATTCTTCGAAAAGATAATAGTGAAGCTAAAGAATATGACAAGTCTAAATGATGAGGGATATGGAGTTTTTTAGTGCTTAAGAAGACTTGGCACTTGCTCTTCATCCTACTCTTGCTTTCACTCTTTCTAACGTTCAAAACTTAACTGACGAAGACTTGGCTAATGCGATCACTTTTCTTATCCTAATTTTGTCACTGTTTTAGCCTTTCCCACTTGTTTGTTACTGCTTTGGGTGTGAGTGGGGCCCATAGACCATTATGGTTAGGGTTATTGGCACAAACGTCAAATGATGTTTTTGATTTTTTATATGTATGCGTTGAGCTGAATGATGTGCAAAACACATGGGTGTTTTCATTATGTTCAAGATATGCGATTGACTCCCTAAAGGGTGTTGTGGATGTCTTTAAAATAGGGGGACACCTCAAAAACATCCCCTGTATGGGGGAAATGTCTTTGTGGTGTCCCTTGATTGCTGGTGGTGGCGGTTGGTGGATAGTGGAGGAATGTTTCCTAGAACCCCCAGATCTCAAGGCTACCCCTGTCTTAGAAACAATTAATTTATTGGGGGGGGGGGACATGTCCTTGGGGAATATGTCTAGAACTTGGATATCCTTCACATAGTTGTGAACCTATAATATCTCTACATTTTCTTAAAAACTTATTATTTAAACTTGGGTCACTGCTTTATAAGTCATGTAGTTTGATGATCTCTACTCATGAAACTTACATAGTGCACATTCCTGTATAAAGTGCGCGCATGTGGTCTTAATGTTAATTTCTCACTTGCTATTTGGATTAGGCCTTGAAGTGGTATGCACTTCACCATTTATGCTATAGTTCGTAGACTAATACTCGGGGAATACTTGGCAAACCCAAATTTTCTAACTTGGCAAAAATTCAGAAACTTAAAGAGATACTCTTAAACTACCAATATTTTTGGAAAATTCAGTTACTACTTGTATCAAATGAGTCTAAAAAACCTTGAGGAAGTCTTTTCTATTAGATTTTGATTCTTGAATACAAGTGATTACAAATTCACATCATCATGCGAAGTTAGATACAACAAGTAGCTACTAATTGATAGCTATTTATAAATATACGATGTTTGTCTTCGAAAATTATTATCATAAATTGCTTATCTAGGCAAAAATAAAAATTTACAAGTATTTACAATTCTCCCTTGTTCTAGTGAAAAATTGGGTGATAGAGTATGGTCCTCATACTCGGTTGTGGCTTGTTGCATGACCTAGAAGACTGTCCTTGTGGCTCCACCTTGATGCTAGATGGAAATCTTGAGAGTTGCGTAAAATGTCCACCCAGTTTGCTATAGAATACTTGCTTGCTGTTGTGTGTGGTGTGGAAGGGTGAATGAAAGTTTTATAGAGCAAAATTTGGATTTTTTCTTGTGTCAAAATCATGTTTGCCTTGTGCCAAATTATGTCTGGATTCCATGTCAAGTTTTTCTTGTGAAATCATTGATTTGATGAGTAGTTTTTGAAAAAGTCGGCAACCTTTTTGTAAAAACTTAGTGAAAAACACGGTGAATTTAATTTTTATGTACTTGTGGGCTTGTAAGTGCTTAATGACTTGAGTACTTGGCAAGTTTGCAACTTGTCATTTATGTACCTCTTTTTACCTTTTGTTAACTTGACATGGACATCTTTTGGAGAGGACTTTACGACATTAGATGTTCATATTTCAAACTTAAGTCTTTAAATTCCCTGGTTCTCTTTCATATAGACAAATATACTTGTCTTTTTGAATTGAAATTTTAACACATGCCCCCTTCTTTATTGAAGGATGCTCCATGTGTGTAATTGATCTTTTTCTTCGCTCTTTAATCAACTTTCCATTGCTCAGTGCATTAATATGGTGTATTATGGATGTACCATTTTGCATGCCTTAGACAATTTTAGTTTTTCTCCCTTATCCAAGCTTTTATCATTGGCCTTGCAAAGAATTTGGGGAGGAATGAGAAATACAAGATTCATGACCAAGGGTGACAACAATTTGGCAATGCCTCTTAAATCAAGGATTTGACGAAAAATATTACTCAATATGAAAAATTTCAAGACACATTTCTTCTTGCTATATGTGGGATAAGATAGTCACAAATATAAGTCTTGCATTTTGTGTTTTGTTTGCCAAGCCAACTAACATAAAGCTTGGCTTGTATATACCCCTATTGGTTCCACTTGGGCCTTGGGAATCTATTTGCATGAATTATTTTTGTGGTACCCTAGACAAAGTCCCACAATGACTATATTTGTTGTATTGGATACATTTTTGAATATAGCCACCATATGGTTGCATGCAAGAAAAGCATCAATTGGCCAAGCATATCTCTTCAATCATGTTTGATTTCATTTCAAATTGCCTTTCTCCGTTGTGTGACTACAACCTAAAGATTTTCGTTAACTTTTGGCAGAGCTTGTGGAAAATGTTCTATACTTGCACCACTCCACAATATTTCATCTTGGAGAGATGGGCAAACGTATGTGGTCAATCACATATTTGGCCATTTGTTGAGCACATAAAACATTGCACAACCAAACACTTGGGATTATAACATTGCCTCCATTCAACATGCCTACAATAGAGAATGAAACAGTTCTATGAGGCACAATCCATTTCATATATATCTTTAGTTCTAGATAGCTATGCCCTCTGAAATTTCGTATCGGCCAAGATCAAGCATTTAGTTGCATGCATAGGAGAACAAAGTGGGAGAGGTAGAGATGTTTATGCAACAAAATGCTTGTAGGTACAACAAATAATCTTGCACCAACTGCTGAAGTTTAAAGCCCGCCACAATGAACAATTTCACATCTTGTGAATTCAAGCTAGGTTATTACATTTCTAAGTATCATACCACATCTATACACCTGCCTATGTGACATCTTCTTCGGAGGTTAACTATAGTAGAATATAAGCCATTCTATAACTGCTCTTGTAACTGTCTTATTTGGATTGTATATGTACAATTGTAAGTGATCGTTTAAGGTTGATCATGAGGAGACAAGCGTGGTTAGATATACCTCCTAGTTAGGCAGCCCAACGAAATAGTTGTTTCCCTAGGTTTTTGATTTGGATTCTCAGGTTTCTACTTCTTGTTGTCTTAGCTTATAGTTGTATGTGTGTTTCAAATTTTCTTTTGTGTTCATTCCGTAGATTAGCGATTGCTACCTACCTTATGGGTTGTCCTCCACACCATCTTTGGCACTGTGCAGGTGAACTTTTCTCCTTCAGTGAAGTTTCTAAGCTTCATAGTTTGTAATGTACCCTTTTTGAGATGATATGGTTTATGATTGGATTAACCTATTACTGGTCCTCGTAGGCTAAGTTTGATGGTTAAAGGGTCCCAATTGACAGTTCAGTGGGTCGATTCCCTTCCGAAGGTCAGAATTGTTCAGGATTGCTTTTTGTTTGGGTCAGTTTGGTACACACTATTTATAGTAAGTCATTTATCCAACATTTCTATATTCGACAGGGCACCTGGACCGGCCTCAGTTGCAGTGATGACCCTTGGCATCTTTGTTGATTAGGTATTCAAGGATTTACTAATTATAGTAAGTTAGGGGTTGATAAAGGTGGACCCTAAGTATTTTTATCAAGGCAGTTGGTTGCGCAATGGAAATAGTGGTTGCCTACAGGTTCAGATTCGACAGAGAGATGATGAGTAATCAATGAGGTATAAAAACTATAATGGCATTAATGATGTTATTTATAATGCTTATATTATGAAGTTATCATTTAACTTTATAAAGTGTTATTGAGGGGCCATTATATTTAATGTGAAAGTACACCTTTATTATGACATAATCTATGGTCAACACAAAAAACCAATTATAATGTCTATTATAAAGTGCAATAAGTGATTGGGGGCCATGATATATTATTACAGAGTTTTAATTGATTATATAAAGTTGGCACCTAATGGAGGAATTATAATTTGAATTGCAACAAAAGCAATTGATATCAAAAGATAAGTAATTTTTAAGTTGTGAGAAGTGTATTTGTGAAGATACAAATCGATTTTTCTTTGAGAATTATAAAAAGTCAAGGCAAGAGAAAATCCATTCATTCTATTGACAATTGCTTTTGATAATTTGGGTGAAGAGAATTGACCAAGGGTTTGAAGTTTTTAGACGAGGAGAATTGGTAATTCTACTAGGTTTTTACAACACTTTGAATTGGTTAAATGTCCAGTGAATTGTGCCAGGCATTGGTCTTATCCAGAGGCCAAGATTGTTTTTATTGTTTGCAGAAACTAGTGTTTTGAAGCTCCATATTATTCCAGAACTGTTTGCAAAGGGCAGAGGGCTTCATTATTGCAGATCGCCTTTAATTAAGAGACCTGTATTTCAGATTACAAGTAGCGGCTGAGTATTTTAGAGGCCACAACAATCATTGGAAGGGTGGCATTTGGGTTTATAGAGGCACGTTTGTGAAGAGGCTGCCTCAGTTTTGTGTTTGCATGTCTAGGCGTCAAAAGATATACATTCTTAGTAGGCTGCATTTCATAGTATCTTAGTAGGCTGCATTTCATAGTTGATGATCAGCAGTACATGCGATCAATCCCAGATGAATTTTGGCTTTATTCCTTGAGGTTAAATTTCTACAAGACAAGCAAGAAATTAGAATTTACAGATTTGTCGAATTTGATAACCCCAGAGGGTTAGTACATAGTTTGTTAATTTGAGTACGTATCACCTTTGTTAAAGCCATATGCAACAGGATCATTTGAGCCGACCAAATTTCTTCTGTTTTTGGCTACTCATGACAAAGTGGAGCAGTTCATATGGGTGTTAATGTATTGTATGCAATATTTTTAATGATTGCTAGAAAGAAAGCATTGTGCAGATCAATGCTAGTGTTATTTGGGGATGCATTTATTGCCCTTTGGGATCATCTTAGATGCTTTGTGGATGTCCCACTTTGTTCGATTCTTTCTGATTTTTTTTTGTGTCATTGTGGTGTTTCTAAATTGTTGTTAGCTATTACTTGATTTATTGTGTTAAGGAGGGGGGCTGGTGGTACTTGGGAATGATCTGATTTATTTGAGACTTTGAGAGAGGCTCCCAATAGGTTGTGACCAGGAATGTCTTCCAAACCAACAACTGTTTACAGAAAAGAAAAATACATATCTGCAAAATTATAAAATCAGAGGAGGTAGTTTTAAACGTTTATTTTGATAGATGAAGAACTATCTAGAAGCAGGACATACTAAGAAAGTTGAGGGTCAATTGAAGAACACTCAACAATATTTGAGCTCTTCTTGTGATGCCTTTAGGTTTGAGGCAGGAAATCACATGAAGAAAGTCTTAGCTAAGTATTTGAGCATAGATCTTGTAGTTTGGCCAATTAGATTTTGTTATATTTTGTTAGTGCTTGGGCAACGACTTATTTTCATTGATTTGTGTCAGCTTCAAGTAGTTGTTGATAGATAGTTGTAGTTGGCTACCAATGATAAAGGTTTAACTGAAAATCTCTGTGCCCACTAAGTAAAATTGCGATAGTCAGGGGCAAGGTGTTTGTTTCTAGTAGGACAAAACACCATCAATAAGAAGAGCAATCTGCATTAACAAAGCATTCACTAAATGAATAGAGTAACAAAAGTCGCGGTGCCTTGCCCAAAAACTACTTAGACGCAGAAATAGGGGCGCTCGCTAAAGTTGCTGAAGAAAGGTTTTGCAAAACATTAGGGTTTCAAATAAGAGAGAACTGAATGCACCGAGTAGATGTAGAAGCCATTGGGAGCTCCTTCAAAGCTCTTTAGAATATATAACTAAGTTGCTTGTTTGGGTTCGGGTTCAAGTTTGTGTTCGCCTGTATGGTAAAATTTTGAAAAGGGGTTTGGGTTCGTTATGGTTCGTTAATACAAAACATGTAAAAATTATATATATATATATATACATATTTATGCAGCCTAGAAGCATGAGTTAAGATTAGAATGTCACATAGTATCATAAAAAATATTTAAACAACAAAAACACCATAAACTTGTAATCATAGCATCATGAATCATGATCATACCATCATAGCATCATATACTTCAACATCAAAGATTCAAAACATTAAAATGTCAAGTGATAAATCATAACATCAAGTTCAAGTATCATTGTTTCAAGTGCAACTAGAGGATTAAAAATTTATTGATATTCTTTTTGTTCTTCATCTTCTTCTTCTTCTTCTTCTACATTGGCATTAGTTGATTCACAAACAGAGCTAAGACCAATGGGATCAGTTGCACCAATAATATTATTGGCGTCAAAATCTTCAATTTCTTCAAGTGCAAGAGAAATGGAAGCATCCAAGTCCTCAAGCTTTGCATTTATATACCACCTCTTCATCTCCCTTTCTTTGTATTCTTTACTCTTGTCTGAGACTAGACGCAAGTTGTAATGCACATATACCAAGCTCTCCGCTCTTTTTGATTGCAACTTATTGTGCTTTACTTAGTGGATGAAAGAATATGTGCTCCAATTTCTTTCTGATGCAGAGTAATTAGCAACCTATGAAGACAAGACAAAGTAAACAATTAAAATAAAATAATTAGCAATTTATGAAGACAAAGTAAATTAAATTTTTTTAAATAAAACTTGTGATATAATTTTGATTGCAAGGGGCTGAAACGTTTGGAATCCTTGGCCATGGAGGTACCATCAACTATGAGCATCCCTCCTAAACCGATGACGAAGAGCATCATTACTTAGACCTCTTGCGTTCGCAAACTCTATGAACTCATCTGTAATCAAGTCTCGCATATCGTCATTGGGAAAGAGTCTTTCAAATGTTGCCTTGAACCCATCAGAGACTTCTAAACATCTATATGGTGGGAGCCTTCCTGGTACATCAATATATTGGGTGCTATAATATTTGGGCGTCAATGCATAGGCAGACAAATGTAGAGGAGTGGTCATTTTGTTCCATCGTTCTACAATAATTGCTTGCAATTGTTTGAAGAAGGTCTCGGGGATCTTGCTCTTTTTCATTTAGAATTTGCTTGATCTTCTAAAGCATTGAGTCTATGCCATCATAGGCCTCTCGAAGGAAAGGCCTATCCATGTTAGTGTACCGAAGCACGCTCATAATGGGCATGGTGAACTTAAGGAGATACTCCACATGTTCCCACCATGAGTCATCCAATATCCTTTGCTTTATTTTGACTGGCCTCTTAGTGTTGCTTTGCCTCCATATAGACCAATTATTGCAAATCACCATATTGCAAAGTGCTTCTTTCACTTGTACAAGTTGTCTCAAGACGATAGAGTTTTATGCAAAAAAATACAACTATTAGAGACATACTTTAAAAATGAATACACATTACACAATCGAATAAAGAAAATCAGAAATCGTAAAATACTAATTTTATTTTTTTAAATTTAATTACTATTTCAATTTCAAGTTCACTTACCTTCAATAGCTCCAAATGTGAGAATAATCTGAAAATTCCTTGAGTCATGCGGTGGTTTGTGACGAACATCTGGATGTCCTCAACATCTTCATACGCTTGTTTGATCCACCCAATTTTGTTCCCAATCTTTTGTAGCATAAGATTGAGTGAATGGACCGCACAAGGTGTCCAAAAGATATGTTAATATTGTTCTTCAACCAACAAACTAGCAACTCTACAATTCTTTACGTTGTTCGTTATGACTTGGACAATGTTTCTAGGTCCCACTTGTTCAATGGAAGAGATGACAATATCAACTATAAATGGCCCATCTTTTACTTGCCCCTTACAATCCACGGCTTTCAAAAACATTGCTCCTTCAGGGGACACCACCATGACATTGATCAAGGGACGATTTCTTGTATCTTTCCACCCATCTGAAACAATTAATACCCCTTTCTAAATCCATGAATCCCTTATGGGCTTCAATGCATTGTCAACCCCCTGACCTCTTTATCCAACAATGTGGTTCGCGCTCTCTTATAACCGGGGCCCTTATACCCTCTTGGAGCTTCATTGGCACTTTTCAACATCTTCTTCCAGTATGCGGAGCAAACAACACTAAAGGCAGCCCATTTGCATATAAGCATCTTGCTATATCAATGTTGGCAATTCCTCTACTCTCATTTTGAAATGCCGTTTCCAATGGTCCCTTTCTTTTGTGTGTATCGGGTACTTTAGTTTCAGTATCAGGGTCAGCTGAGGTAGTATAAAAGGGGTGGTCTTCTATCACAATATTTGTAGAGGGGGGTTGCATTCTGTTTGCTTTTTTAGCTTTACTTGGCATGACTGTATTTTGTCTATGTGCTTCTCTCTTTTCTGCTGCTTCATGCTCCACAATATATCTTAATACTGTTTCATCTGGTATAGGTGCATTTTTTTTCCAAGGCATTTCGTGACTCCTCTTCCAAGGAATCCACACAAATGGCCTACCACCCGATAATATGAACTATTCCTTTCTACATTACAACCCCGACATTTCCGACGAAATGCACCAACTTCTGGAAGGGCTCTTACAATATCAACATACTTCCACAAAGGAGAATCAGATTGGGGTTCTACTCTTTGTTCAGTATTGCCTACGGAGGAAGAGGTAGATGCCATTGTAGTTCCTTTTCCTATGGCAATAAATTGTATACATATTCAATATAAAAGCAAGAGAATGGAAAATTCTAAAAAAAAATAGGTAGATCTTATGGAGAATGAAAGAAATGAAAAAAATAAAAAAACTTAAACAAAAATAAAAGAAAATGGAACAAGAACTTACCTTTTCCACTCATTGTAAGCTTGCAAAGGTGTATGAATGAGGCACAAACACTTGAAGAAGATCCACAAATCAATCTTCCAACTCCTTGCACAACCAAACTCTTGCTTAACCACCTATTTGTTCCAACTCAATGCAAAATAACCTATTTGCACACCACAAATGAGAATTAGAAGTGAACATAAGCCTTTCAAATCCACTTTTTAGGGTTGTGGATGTCAAAAAATTATTAAATTTGCAAAAAAATCCAAGTTAACCACCGTCTGCATGCCCCAGTTCGCAGCAGTTCAATGTCAGTTTGCGGTAGTTCGATGTTAGTTGTCTAGTTCGACCATGCCTGTGTGGAGCGTACCCACAGGTGGACCAGACCAGTACACGGACCAGTTCGAACTGAGGCTGGTCCGGCGGCCAGTTTGGATGAACTGGACATCCTAGATATATAATGATGTTTAATTGTGCAAATTGAGGCTATACAATTTGTGTATTTTTTATTTTTCATTTTATCTTTAGATGCATATTTTGTGCTCTGTTTCCTGCCTCATTCCACTGCCATTACCAAATGTTTGTAATTTTTTAATTCTGTATTGGGAACACATCCCCACATTCTCCAAATTGGCAACTCAAAAGCATAGGGTTTATACTTTATGCGTATCTTATCTTTGTTTCAAATAATATGATTTTAAGTGTTTATATTTTTGATGAGTACAAGCTCCTTTACCTGTCTTCTATTTGATTATAATTGTTTTTACCTTTGAGTGCCATTAATGTACTATATTTATTTAGTCTGCCTAGGCACTATACTATACATTAGTGGACCCACCTCGCTATATAGTTCTTGTCTTGGCCATGCCCGTTGGGGACTATTATCACGGGGTGAAAAGGCTGTTAACTATATCTTATCAAAGGACTTGGGAAGGCCCTACTATTCTATGGTGGTCTTGGAGTCAAGGTAGAAAAGGCGCTCACGACACCTACACTATAGAACTGTAGTAGGGTGTTTGGTGTGGGGGGCGGGGGGCTTCAAAATAGCTGATTGCCTTCCTTTCATTCTCTCTTTGGATGTACATTGACTTGATTATTATTTTATGTCAATGTTTGCTTGTTGTAAACGGTCCTTTTGATTGTGGCAAAATCATTTTATATGTTGTAATACTTTATAATATTGATATGTTGGAGGATTGGCTAAAGATTATGAATTCTTTTTGTTTGATTATAATTACTTATCCCTTTGTCCTCTTTAGTTAAACTCTGATGTAATATTCATCTACCAGCTTATGTAGTTTTTAACTGAATGGATGTATACAACAGGAAGTGACATAAATTTTACTAGCTTATTAGTGCTGCCATATAAATAATAGAGTAAATATGTATCTTTAAGTTGGGATGTTATAATGATAAATAGGCTGTTTCTTTTTGCTAAATGAAATTATATTTACATAATTGCAGGTTGAATCTGACAACTACATCAGCATCATGTCTGCATTAGAGGCAGTTCAGCTCTCTCTCACAATAATGACTCATCCAAATATGCCAAAGCAAGTGTATAAAGAGGAGGTATATGTTTACCAACTTTTCAATGTTACATGTTTTGATTGCGGAAGTTTAAATAATCCGGACAATATTTAGCTGGCCATGCATGTTGAACTCAATTTGGTTGTTTTTATACTATTCTAAATTTGCTAGGGTATAGAGTTGTGAATTAGCTTGTTGTATGGTTTGCAATAAAATATTGTTTCCTTGTATTCGATTTTTAATTAGATATAATTAGTTGCTTCTTGTGCTGCATTTAGGAGTTTTAGAAACATAATCAGAGTATCCTGTCAAATATTGAATGCTTCCTTTGCTGGGTGCCTTATGTTAGTCTATATCTTTTCTTCATCCAGATTTCTATTAAACTTATGTACAAAGTCATATGTACCAGGGTCAGTTTGAATTTTAATTATTGAGATTAGCCAAACCTATTTGAACTACCTTCGTACCATCAATTATTTTCAAAATTTTAAAAGTAGGCAATGTATATATTTGGCATACTCAGCATGTATTCACCCATTCTGCGAGTACTCACCATATTTTTTTGTAAATATAGATTAGCAAGCACAAAGTAAAAAGTTGTAGTCTACATATTACTGACTTCCATGCCTTATGCTATTGTTAATTAGAATGGGAAAGAGATCAAACATGATGAGGTTTAGACTGGATTCCAAAGATTGGTGTAAGATAAACTTGAAGGGGCACAACACTTAAAAAATCTGGACAAGTTAGCTTTAAATGTCAAACATGTAAAGGCAAGAGAGAACAGATTTGCAAAATTTGATACAGTAGTGAATGGAAATAGCTATGATTTGGATGTATAAGTTATTCCATGCCATTGGTAGATAAGTCTTAAGTACAGGGATCCCTTGACAGGTTCCAAAGAGCTTAGGATGTTGCTATTGCTACTATGCCTAGACATTGGTGGGAATTCGAGAATAGCTATATTAGTTATATTAGTTATCTCTATCTTTGGATCAAAGTTATTTTTAGATGTCCTTCTAGAAGGCCTATATATGGACATTATCTTTTGCAAAAAAAATCAATTTGAGGATTTCTTGTTTTAGATTTTGTATTTGGACTCAATTTTTTACTTTGTGGTTATTTATATTGAGATAGGTTAGCATGTTACACTGTTGGATCCTTGTGCAACACATTGGCTTGGACTTCTTTTGAGGATAGAGGCAAAATTGATTGGTTGAGACCGGTTGTAGAAGATGCAAATAGCATAATAAAATTAATTTATGGTCACCCTTGGGTTCTTAGCTTGATGAGAAATCACAACAAAAGGAAAGAGCTAGTCCAATTAGGTGTTAGAAGCTTTGCAACGATCTTTCTAGCATTGCAAAGCATAATTTTGTTTGTTGACTACTTTGAACAAACGTTGGTGGCTAGACTCATCATGTTCAAAGAAGCTTGAAGGAAAGAGGATTGCATGTATAATCTTAGTTAATCACTTTGCACCAAGAGCTACAAAAATCTTCAAGATTACCCCCAAAACTTCGATTTATAATCCAATTTGAATATTTAATATTTTAGATTTAAAAGTATTTACTTCCATTGTAAATTTGTAACTCTAATCTGTTTGTATTTGTAGGCATCATATGGTTATAAAAACCTAATTAGGTATACTTATAAGGCCATGGATAGTGCCGAGTAGTCCATCCAAAACTGTTACAAGGGAGACAAATTTAATATTGATCCCATTTGGGTGATCATTGATCGAAGTTGGAACAATCAATTTCACCAACCCATTCTTGCAATGGGGTATTTACTTAACCCTAGTTTTTTCTATTCATATAGTCTTGCACATTGTAATGGAGAGGTTTATGGATGGCCTCATGACATGCATTGAGAGGATGACACCTACGGTTGAGGTGATAAACCTCATTGTTTAGGAACTGCAGAGTTACAAGATTGCTAGGGGTAAGCTCTTTTCTTTAGCACTAGCTATTCTAGAAAGAACCGCTTAGTGACCAAGTAACAAAAAAGATTATAGTCTTTACGTCACATGCATCTTACAAGTTACAAATTTCAAATTTACAACTATTGATAAAGTATGGTTTGCTTATTATCTCTTGAATATAGTGTTTCGTAGGTTCTTGGTGGGTAGATTAAGGTGTAAATTTTCAAAATCTTGAAAGATTAGCCTTCTCCATTTTGTGTCAACTCTTAGCGCATCTTGCTGTGACCAGAATTCAAGTTTGTTTGAGACCATTCATGTGAAGAATCAAATAAATTAGCTCAAGAACACCTTAATGAACTTGTCTTTGTACAATACAACCTTTGGATTTGCATAAGAAAGGTAGTGGACAAATGAGAGAATGTCATTGGTTTGGATGACATTGATTCTTATAGTGATTGAATAACGAGATAAGGAATCCCTATTGTTTACTGTAGACAAGATTCTTGATTTTGAGAGCTAGGCAATGGAGGATGTGGCTGTAGTGAAAGGAGTTATTGGATTGTCATCTGATGACATTGATGAGGTAGAAGAGTCATTGCCATCTAATTGCAGGATGGAGGTCAAATTAGAGCCGAGAGCATAGCCTTCTACCTTGAGCGAGGATCCACAACAAAGTGCAAGGATTAGAACCTCTCCCCAAGTTTTCACTAGATTAGGGAAGAGGAAGATGTGAAATGTTGTCATGTGCAATTTATGAATTATGATGATTTTCAGAGGTAGTCATCATAAATTCACAATAGTTGTCAGCAAACTCTTGTATCAAGATTCCACATGATGATGCATTTTTGTATTCAATTTGCATTCAAATTAATCAATATAATAAAAAATTCTTTTGAACTTATCAGATATATTTTGTCATTGAATTTTGCCAAAAAAATGTGTTTTAGAGAAAAATTTAAGCTATGTTGCATGGGTACTCGTACCCATATCCCTGGGATGTGTACCGGGTACCGGTACATGTACCTAAGTACCAGGTACCCAGTGGGTAGTCACTGGAGAGCATCATAGCTAAGGACCGTGATTAAGATTTCTGATTTTTGTTTCAGTGTTTTGTTTGTGTATTTTTTTTTTTTCTGTTTATCAAGCTTATTTCAATATGTCATCACTAATCAGTTTGAAACTTTGATACAATGATTGTATAACATTTCAATTTGTGTACTTAATCTTCAAAGTTAATGTTTGACAGTAAAATTTATCACTGTTCTTGTTTTGAAAACTCAATGTCATTATATTTTCAGATTTTCTATAAAATATTAAGTTATATCTTAAAAACAATTGATGTACCCAAAGTACCCCCATCTCCTATTTTGAAAAAATAACCATACCAGTCTCCGAAGTACCCAAGTACCCCTGTCTCCATGCAACCTTGAATTTGAACAATTTCTTAAGTTTTTTTGCCAAGTTATCTTAAATTTTTTGAAATGTGTGTTGTCTATTGACCAAAATATCCACTTCTTGTTTCTACCAACTCGACTAATACGAATTGGGGTGCTTGTCTATTTGCAAACCAACTTTGATTACTATTTTTTAGGAAATTAGATTTGCTTATGAACATGTATCTTAGAGAGCATCCATTTTCTTTCCCTTGAGCTTAATCTTGGTATGAAAAAGTGTGGTCAACTCTCCTTCATGTTCAAATCCACTATTAGTTACACATGCATCCTTTCATAACTTTCCCTTCCCTTGACACTCCCTAATGAGCATTATTAGATGCTATATTGGTTGCTTTAGAGTAATTGATGATGGCACTAGTGACCTCACCATTTGTTTTCTAGACAGTGACACTTGATGATCACCAATTTCCCTTAGTGTTTACTGTTTGTGATTCTTGTTCCCCCTTGGATATATGTACTAGTTTCTTGACCGCTTGTGTTGGTGGTCCCTTGTTTTGTATTTCTTTGCTTTTTTTGTTTCCCTTTGTGTGGCCTTTTTGAGTTTCTCTTCCTAGAACTTTCTATTGTAAACTGCTATAATATCAAGTCCGATTGACTGACTTTTGTTTATCTGTGGACATTAAGATAATCTCATTCTTTCTTACTGTGGTACATGATAGTTTGTCATCTATTTTGGAGCTGTAGTTTCTCCTTAACATTTTGTCCATATGAAGGTTTTTTTTTCCTTTTTATTGTTCTTGAAAGAGTTCAATTATGGATGTAGCTTTTGACATGATTCTTAATTGTTTGTTCTTTCTCACGATGAGCACAATATTGTTTTTCATTGTTTATTTCTTCAATTGGGCAGAATCATAGTGTAAAAACTCGCCTAAAGCAAAAGGTCGCCCAGACCTTAAAAAGAACTCCGCGAAAACTCGACAACTTAAAAATTTGCTTAAGTTTAATTAGAAATGCATTTTTTTTGCAAAATTCAATGAGATGCATCCAATGAGTCCATAAAAGAAACAAGCTGAGTCTAGATATATTTGATTGATTTAAATGCAAATTAGATACAAAATGGTGTCCTCGTGTGGAATGTAGATGGCTGGTAAACCGATAATCTGAAGCAAAATTAAAATAGGAAATCGTCTTTGTTAAACTAAAAGTAAATACAACATCAAAACATTTTACATCTTCCTATTCCAAGCTCTAGGAAAAACTAGGGACATGTAGAACTAGAGGGTCTAGTCCTAAGAGTCCGCTATTGTTGTGCCTCCTCGCTTGGCAAAGTAAGTTGTGGCTCAACCTCCATCCTGGATCTAGATGCTGCTGGCATTGGCAATGATGAGTCCTCATCATCTTCAACCTCCTCGTCCTCCTAAATGTTATCCAATGTGAAACTGAATCCACTCCTCTCATCCTCCATAGGTTGCCTCTCCAAATCATAAATGTCATCCTTGGTAAACAGTGGAGACAACTCTTGCACTGTCCAATCACTATAAGGACCTGTATCATCCAAATTAATTGGACCACGTGATATTCCCTTTGCCTCCTATTAATGTTTGTAGCTTCAGTCGTATGATCATTTAGAATACATATAATATAAGCTGATTAATAATAACATATTATATTATTATTAATCGTATGAGATTTAATGTTCAATATTAAATCTATTATTCCAAATTAATAATTGATTGATGAAACATTATAAGATTAGCTAAATTATATTGAATAGACATATGGGACATGTCTCCCCTAGCCTATTTCTCAATGTAAAAGAAAGATAGATTGTTGCATTTGAAAAACACATACCATATACAATCTATGAAGTGCTATTACATTTGCTGCTATCCTAAAACTTAACATGGTATCAGAGCCAGACTGCAAATGTAAGGGAGTAGTTTGTTGATGGTGAATGTGCGAGTATCTCACAAAATACAGTCTCATTACAGGGACTATATCTCACAAATCCACTGTTGGATTTTTCTGAATTTTACATATGTTGGTGAATTTTTTTTTGAAGAATCTCACCGGAGCGATTGGAGAGAAAGTGTAGGATTCAAAAGTTATGACGGACTGTGTACGGGTCTATGTGAAATTTTTGAAAGCGGCTTTCGTCAAAGAGATATATTATTTTGTTATGACCATGGTCAAGCATTAACAAAGAAAAACATATTCAAGGAAGGGTGTCTCTTTCTATAAAGAAAGCATTAATTATAGAGTGTCACCTCTCTTGGAGCAATCAAGTCATTTCACAAGAAGACATAAGAATTGTTCAACGATATAAGAGTGGGAATTGTACATTGTGGGGGGGAATAATAACCTATGTTACATTCCCATTTGAACCATCCTTAGTAGGGAGATGATTCAAAGAGGAAATGTCTGTCAAATAATTTGAGGAGTTTTCTGATTTGATGTATATGGACCTTCATTGAAGCAACTTGTGTCAAGGATGTTGAGGTGAAGATAAGTATCTATTATCCTTGAATATTACATTTATCTACTCATTGTAGTCTCTCTCTCATCTATATTTCTATACGTACTATAAGAGCTATTTGCCTTGATCTTTCCTGGGGATGCTCTTGTAGGAAAAGAAGATTGATATCAGATTCAGAGGGAGTCTGACACTTTAGAGGTAACTTTGGACGAGGAGCTCAAAAGATTGATATCTACTTCAGAAGGGAGCCACATTATCATGAATGTCTGGTGTTGCCAAGCCTGGGGATAAATCCACAGTTTATTACATTCACTCATGTTGGAATCAGACAAGTACACTTGTGTATGGGAAATTGCTCCTGTGGATAATGTTATGATCAAAATTTCAACATGATCATGTACCAAATGATGAGAGTCTCTTGAAGCAAGATATTTTCATGATTGGGGCCATGTATGGTTCCGTAATAAAGAGAGCTACTAGAGGATCTCCCAAAATTGTTTTTCAAGGATCTTAATCATTCTGATTTAGAAGGGCAGGCCATATCGAGATGGTTTCCCTAGTGACCAGGAAACTATAAAAAGCCAAATGATTGCATTTCAAATGATGTAGTTCCATATATGTGGGCTAGAAGGCTTTTATGCAGATATCTAGCTCATGATATTCCTAGATAGATGGATAAGTTGTTGGATCAAAGGGCATTCATGAAAAGAGCTTAATGCAGACTAAAGAACAAAGACACAACTTGCTCGTAGAAGGTTGATATTAGATTCAGAGGGAGTTAGATAGTTCATGTAAAAGCAACCTTGGAGGAGGAGGTTAGGAGGTTGTTGCAAGACCTCAAAATTTAAAGGGAGCATCTAGAGGATCTGATTCATTCTGATCTCCAAGGAATTTTGCTCATATATGTTCAGAGGGAGTCAACAGTGGAGATGTTTTTTACAATCGGAGGACTATGGTAGGACTATGGCTGAAATGCATATATGCTAACTCCTACGTCATGATATTCCTGGATGACTTGGGGCTCACCAAGAGTGATGCAAACTATATAAGAGATATAGTACATAAGTATGCTATTCAAGGTACCTTATCTCTACAGAACATATGGATGATATTCTCACCAAGCTTCTTGCTAGAGAGAAGGTTGTGTACTTTGAAGATAAACATGGTATATTAGAGAATGAAGCCTTAGATGAAAAGGAGTTTCAACATCTGTGATCTATTATTTTGTATGTTATTGCATTCTTCTCTTTGAGAGAGAAGTCTAAGGTGAAAGCCCTTGT